>OX388222.1:15832049-16027049 GCA_947578815.1 Epinotia ramella
TCGAACGGTGTCAGCCAGTGACGGACGCTCTATCCAGTCACTTATTGTGTGATAAGGCCGACCATGATACGGGGTCAGGGCTCATACTTTTCGTGCCGATGCCGTAAAAATAACATCATTTTGCACACAGGATGTTGTGATAAATACAATAAGTATAATGATAATGAAGCTTGTTACCGAACAATGGGAAATCGTAATGATACTAATGATATTCTTGTAAATATGACATTGTAAGTTATCGGAACTTGGCGTCGTGCGCGACCAGGTCGCACCGGGCGCGCACTGTGGACACGATGATGACTCGCTTCTCCTTGCCTTGGAAACCCTCGACAGTGCCAACTTCGATGTTCAGCTCTCGTTCTTTGAGCCACTGCTTCATTTTGTACACCTGCGATTAATTGTTGGTTAGGAGTTTATGTAATGATATGAAATGAAATAAATAAAAAAACTTCGCGCGGCGTTCAACTAATGTGCAATAATGTTTACTGATTACGAGAAATTCTCGACTTTATCACTTGTGTTCAAAGCACAAATTAGAAGGGGCTTTTTCATTAACTTGAGACTATTTGTGTTTGGCGTTTTAAGATGCGCATTGGACATATAGGTAACATAATAATATGTAAGTACATTGCTGTTTCCTAAAACCACTTTTCAAATCAGTAATTCGTTTGCGAGATATTGGGCTAGGGGCTAGGAGCCCTAATTTTTGTTCGAGTCATGAACTTCAACATTCATCGAACCATGGGTTTAAGGAGAGTGTAGGGGAGGTACCCTAAAAAATTTTTTTTTTCAAGATTTTATAGTACCGTTTTGTTGGCGTAATTGATTTATATACCCATTACGAACTACAGTTTTCTAGGAGTTATGGTTACTGAGCTAAGCCGAAGACAGACAGACGGACAAACAGACGGACGGACATGGCAAAACTATAAGGGTTCCCAGTTGACTACGGAACCCTAAAAATCAAACATCAAAATCGATCACAATTTTAAATGTTATGTGTTTTTAAAATTATTAAAGAGTAAACGGGATTGAAATTTAAAACACAATTACATAGCGCACATAAGACAAATAGATTGGACTGGATACATCTGCCAAATGCATGATGTAAGTTCGGCCGAAATAGTAATGAAGTTGGCAGCAGGCAAGCTGGTCATCGTATCAGATACAGCTGGGTAAAAATTTCCGGGTGTCTTTCCGCCAGGTGCGAAACTCCAAGCATAGCCCTCTCCATTGCCCTTTGTGTATGAGCCAGTTAGCCCAGACATTTGTTGTTGTGTTGGAGTGCGTTGAGAGAACGGCGAAGTTAAGGTATAAGTAGTTATTAAACTGATTTATTACTTTTAAGATACAAAATAGTTAGACTTATTGGCTGTTCCCTCAGTTGATGCTTATCGTATGCGAGTTCTGTTTGCACTCATATAATTTACTTTATAATGTCATATTATAGCGCGGCCTAAAGTAGGTCGCAACGTAAACGGAAAAATGTGCAGTGGTGAGACTGTACATACTGGCAACCCCAAAAGAAGGGGAAAGAAAAGATAATTTTCAAATAGAAGGAAAAAGCCAATAACTAATAAGCGCTACAAAAGCAGTGATTCAGATTTCGATATAAATAAATCAAAAATCAAACTAACAATTTGCACATTCATCATCAATTTGCACATCATAATCAGCCGAAAGACGTCCACAGCTGGATATACACCTCCCCCAAAGAGTGCCAAAGTGATTGGTCCTGCACATTCACAGTTTTTCTAAATTACTAATGATGTATCCGTTACTAATGTATTGCTAATCAATGATAGTGTGAATTTTACTAGATTTTGTATTAAGTAACTAACACTAACACTATCATTGATGTTGTCTACAAAGTTCTGATACTTTTGAGGCTGACTTAGTACTGTAAGATTGTCCCCTAATATTTATTATTTTATTTATTTTTTATTATTTATTTTTCTCAAACATGCTCGGAAATGTACGCGTTAATATCACGAAATGAAGACGTGAAGTTTCTTGTTTATGGCTCCCTACATTACTTCTTGGCCTAAGTAAAACCATTATTGTCCGCTACTCTAACTTTTTAAATTTGCTTACTAATATTAAACTGACAAAGGAAAATTTACATACTGCCAACCACCACTAGACACTGTAAGCATACTTGCTTCATAAAAAAAATAAAAATAATCTATGGTACTATACTTTATGTGCGGTTAAACATGGTGCTCGAACGGCTTGTTCAAATGGCATGTTTAAAAAATAAAAAAGGCGCAAATGACCTATTATTTAATTGATTACCTAGTATTTATTTTAATTTTAATATTTCCTCACATCGTTTGAGAAAAGTACTATACAAGCCTCGGCCGGAACAGGGATTGCTGTATGGGCCGGTCCTTGTTGTTCATCGCAATTTAGATCCTATTTCGTTACAATAAGGTGGTATTTCGCTTACCTGTTCCTCAGCCTCACTGAACGGGTCGACGAACACCTGCGCCGCTTCCACCACGATGTCGAGTATGGGCCGGTCCTTGTTGTTCATCGCAATTTAGATCCTATTTCGTTACAATAAGGTGGTATTTCGCTTACCTGTTCCTCAGCCTCACGCGAACGGAAATGGTGTATTGCTTAACTTTCCAGACGCGACCGAATTCGCTGGCAGCAGACGAGGCAACCTTTCCGACTAGCGTGTGTATAGCGTGGCTATGAACCGTGTATATTGGGCATTTAAATTCTTTATAAGGGGTTATAAGGTTCACTATATATATTATATACCTATCTATTGTACAGTTAGCAGCAAAAGTAGATAGGTACGCGGGTGAGGTGCTAGAATAAGCCAAATCACTTGCCGCATGTCCACCCTGAAAACAATGCAATCAAATAGTTTTACAATTGCTATCAAATTCAAACCATTAAATCCTAACGAAGAAAGTGAGTCCTGTCGGGGCCTACAGAAGAAGATGGTTTATTTTCCCATTATATTCTTTCTCTCTGTATCGTTCGATTTTTATTTATGTATTGATTTTACATACCTAAGAGATAATATGACCCTATTCTTTGGTCATAAAGACGCCGCATTTCTTGTTTAACCACCGAATGGTTAAAAATGAACTGGTCGTGGACCCTTCCCGGGTACTGTGCGTTTACATGCAGTAACTTGCAGTCAACATCAGCGTGCCCTGCACATGATTAAATAAACACACAACGTTCGATTCCCCCAAATCAAATAGCCGTTGATACTAATTACGGTACGGCGTATGTTCGTCATCATACGACTCAGGCGTGATTCTAATTATAGTCAAATATTCTCCTGCCGTTTTTAATGTGTTCATTATAGCTCGTGACATAGTCAATGAAAAACTAAATCTGATAGAAATTGTCGATAACAATAGAGGAAAAATGATAGGACACATGTTACGCCAATATGACTGGATGAAAACAATAATAGAGGAAAAAAAATAGAAAGAAAAAGGAAAAGGGGAAGGCCGAAGACATCTTACATGGAGCAAATAAAAGAAAAAAGTAAACGCATCATCGTATAGAGAAATAAAAAGGAACTCGTTTATATCGCGCAGCTCCATACAAACTTTCACCCCCCATTTCACCCCCTTAGGGGATGATTTCGGGGATAAAAACTATCCTATGTCCTTCCCCGGGACTCAAACTATCTCGATACCAAATTTCATCGCAATCGGTTCAGCGGTTTAAGCGTGAAGAGGTAACAGACAGACAGACAGACAGACAGACAGACAGACAGACAGACACACTTTCGCATTTATAATATTAGTATGGATATGGAATATGGATTATCGACCCCGAGCGACCACGAAAATATGCCATAAGGCACCATTATTGTACCTGTTTGACAGGCAAACGCGCTGTCGGAAGTTGTGCTCAGTCATTTCTATAGTAGGGTATTTGGGGTTAGGTCGACCGGCACCGGCACATAGATTATCTTCTGTTATTGATGAATGATACTTTTAAAAAGTTTACAAATAAACAAGTAGATTAGACATTTTGTTTCATTTAATTCTGCGTACGTAAGTGAGAGTTAAGTACGATAATAACAGTCATATGGTTGGACCATTATGTAGTTAACCTGGCATTATCGTGCGTAGATAGGGTTGTTACAAAAAAACCTTTGTTTATTAAGCAGATAACATATACTACTACTGTTTAATAAATTACGTAAACTTTTACGGCGTTATCCTATTATCCAACTTGAGTAACCGGTGTTCCATTTGTATTAACTGACGAAATGGCACATACCTATAGGATACCGCTTCATGAAAACGGGGATATCCCTAATGGCATGCCGGGATGTCACATTTTATAACTACGAATCTGGTCACTGCACTTCGGAAATCCTCTTCACACACGTCCGCCGGGGCAAACTTCCTTCGTAATACTACTCTACTACTTCGTACTCTAATAACCGAGTTGTGCCGAGCGTGCTGGAAACTATAAACTCGACCAGCATGTCTATCATGAGACGGCCGCGACATACTCTCGAGTTTTCTCGCACTATCCGTCTCTATCTTATTAGAACAAGAGATATAGTGCGAGAGTATGTCGCGGCCGTCTCATGATAGACGTGCAGAGGTCACAGTTCAGAAGCTCTTCAATTGCACCGGTCCTGCGGTAGGTGTATGCATAGCAAATTGTAGTTAAGATAGCGAGGGAGCGGAGTGCTTTCTTTACTGAGTTTCCCCAAAACATAATGCCATACGTAAGGATGGGGTAAACCATTCCATAATATGCCTTTATTGCAACGTCAGTTGAAGCTATGTTTGTCAATATGGATACTGCATAGACGGATTTGGCTAGCTTTTTGATAAAATATTACATTACAGATTTGCATACATGTCAAAAAATAAGAATTTTTATCACGATCGTCAAAAACAGAGAATAATTAAGATATAATATTAAGACAATCTCAACAAATGTAAGAACACAATCCAATACTGACTGTCCTTTCCCTCGCATTCATGAGATATTTTTTAACACTTTCACTGCCAGAAACCCGCCTAGCGGGCGCCTACGCCGTAGTCGCTCTCCGCTACGTAAAAGGAAAACCACAGGATCGGCTACGAGCGTAGCGCGTAGCGATTCTTGCCCGTGACTGTGTAATATTGTTGTAAAATAACATTGTGCTGCGTCAAATATTTTGCGGTAAAGGTAAAAATATCGCCGTGGCTGAAACCGTCGCAAAAAAGGACAGCTACCGGCATAGTATATGCATATACTACAGTATCAATCTTACACCAACAGCATGCTGGCGCATGATTAATGTGTTTATGAATATTACACATATATCACGTTAGATCATGACCTTGCATCCATACACTCGGTATGGATGAGACACGTGCGAATAGGTAATTCGCAACTCGTGTCGATTTAAAACACTCCCTTCGGTCGTGTTTTAATTTATCACCACTCGTTGCGAATTTCCTATTTTCGGCACTTGTATCGTAAATAACTATTACAGTGCATATGGTGCTACTTTCCCGCACTAGTGCGGAAAAGAGCACTTTCCGTGCATATGTTGAGACTTTAAAGAGCCATATGTACAGTAAAACGTTGTACGATATACGTGCGAATAGGTAATTCGCAACTCGTGTCGATTTAAAACACTCCCTTCGGTCGTGTTTTAATTTATCACCACTCGTTGCGAATTTTCCACTTTCGGCACTTGTATCGTAAATAACTATTATGGGATTCTTATGAAATGTGTAAGGAAAAACCAAATATTTATGTCACATACATCTACTGAATAATCAAAAAAATTCCTTTATTTGAGTTAATGCATTGTTTTTATAAACTTGATTACTAGCTTTCGTGCCTTTGGTGTGAGGTAAGTAATGTTGATATTCGACACACCTACTTGTTGCTGACCCTCACAGCATGCTAGCAATGAAATCATATTGGGCTGGTTATTATATTATAATCCGCATGGTTTATGAGCTATACAGGGCGTCCCAAACTTATGGGACATGAAGGGGAAGTACCTTAAATATCGTAGATAGTGAATTTTGCTCAAAGAAGACTTTGTTATTTTTAAAAGTTAGTAATTCTGCATTCATAGATTTTCTAATAATTACTTGCTTCGTCTGGGAATCGAACCAACTTAAATGTCAAAAAAAAAATCCAAGAACTACATAAATGCATTTACGGTTTAAAACATTTTACATTACACAATTTTCCATATTTCAAGAAAGATAAAGGCCCCAAGAGAAGCGGAAAACATTGTTAATAAAACATTCTAGTGAAAAAAATAATTTATAAACACCAACAGTCTTATATAACTGCAGCCGATATAAAAGCAACGCACAGTGTTCAAATTACAATTTCATGTATTTTAGTGGACAGGATACAGCAGATACATATATCTTTGTAGAGTTTTGCGTATTAGAAAAAGTACAAAGCTTCCAAATTTACCTGTCAACCAGTATAATACATTGACACGTAAATGTAGTTTTCTCAAAGGTACAATGAAATATTGACGCGATGTTCTTTATAAATAGGCTTCGAAGTATCTCATTTCGGGCGCCGCCTGACGAGAGATCCGTTATGGAATTTCATACAAAATTGGATGCCAAGCCTGCAAAGCGACCTTCTTTTATTTCAGTATCAATTCGTGACCCAACATTGTGGCGTTCAACCAGTAAAAAAAAATAAGAATTTTTATTTTTATCTCAAGACAGACAGACGGACAACAAAGTGATCCTTTAAGGGTTCCGTTTTTCCTTTTGAGGTCATAATCACTGTCCTTTTCCCGGTAATAACTGGTATTTTCATAATTGCGTATGACACACTGACTTTCCAAAATACAAAGTCACATTAATTGACATTGCAATTTAGCATACGGTCATAAAAACCTAGACATCTTTGTGGCTGATATTTTTTCATGTTCAATGCAATGACATTCCCAAGGCAAGTTAAAAGAAATTATTAAAATAATGTGGGACAACCGTTGTGTGAAATAATATGCGACTGGCTGTTTGAAATTTTTCTTCACACCTTTCACCATAAACACCAAGGCATGATTTGCAAAATGTTTTGATTTTGCTTTTCCTAAATTTTCGAAACCTACAAGATCGTCTGTGTACGGGTTATAAAATATTGTGCAATTAAGTAGGATAAGCCACGATATTTAATCGATAACGAAGAGGCGATAATCTACCCTTAACGATACTTGAGTGTTACAGTCAGTCAGGCGTGCAGCTAACTTTGCAGTTTGTCCAAGCTTGTTCGTCGGAGAAGAAAGTTGGGTCACACAATGTGTGTTAAATGTTAGAGATCTCAAAAACAAACCTTTACATTCCCCAGGCCGGACTCATTAATCATTCATCATCTCATTACTCATGCATTCTCATGATCCCATCACCAGATCCTAAACCGATGACCATGAGACTACCTGGGAAGGATACCATCATCATATCAGCCGAAAGACGTCCACTGCTGGACATAGGCCTCCCCCAAAAGTGCCAAAGTGACCGGCTGCGCCACCGGCATGCAGCGGGCTCCCGCAACCTTTAACAGGTCATCAGTCCACCTTGCGGGTGGCCTACCCACGCCGCGCCTTCCGGTACGTGGTGGCCACTCGAAAGCCTTTCCGCCCCAACGGCCATCGGTTCTAAGTGCTATGTGCCCCGCCCACTGCCACTTAAGTTTAGCGATTCGGAGGGCTATATCTGTATGGGAAGGATACCCTTTAAATATATATTTTTTAATTCCAAATCGGTCCAAGGCGTCTCCGAGTAATCGGGGAACATAATGTAGGTACATACAAACAAAAGATTCCGACGAATTAATAACCAATATATTGATTTAAACTTTCACTTTTTGGGTAATTAAATAAGTTAATACGGGACTAAGTCGAGTTAAGTAATAATTATGTTATTATTAAGGTTAGCTGGAAGAGATCCCTTATAGGGATAAGTTCGCCTTTGTAGTTTGATCTATTGTGTGACATGTATATTCTTTAACCTGTTATTGTGTAGAATAAAGTGCTTAAATTATATACATACATTATGAATTGATAACCTGCTTTTTTGAAGTCGATTAGAATTTACAAGGTAGATCAGAAAAAACAAAGTGCGAATTGGACTCGCGCACGAAGGGTTCCGTACCATTATCCATAAAAACCATAACTGTTGTATGGGAGCCCCGCTCCGACTCGCACTTGGCCGGTTTTTTGTTATTTGTTGTTATAGCGGCAACAGAAATACATCATCTGTGAAAATGTCAACTGTCTAACTTTCACGGTTCCATGAAGCAGCCAGATGCAGCTTGGTGACAGACAGACAGACAGACAGACAGCGGAGCCTAGTAATACCGTTTTTACCCTTTGGGTACGGAACCCCAAAAATCGACTACCCGTAAATTTTTACTACTACTTGCTCTGTAGGCATGTAGTGTTGTTACTGGTTGGATATAAGGTCACCCAAGAGGACGCGCTGTGCTCATGCTGCCAACACAGACACATCAAATCTCGAGCGTCTAGAGGCTACGATGCCCCTCATCATCATGCGCGCCGGCCGCCTATTTGCCACGATCCTTCTGAAGTAGGCTGTGTTAGAATTTGTCTAACATCGCTTGATACGTCACCAATTTTTAACCAATCCTACCCAAGTGTAAAAACAAAATACCAAAATAAAACCGGCCAAGTGCGAGTCGGACTCTTGCACGAAGGGTTCCGTACCATTATCTATAAAAACAGCAAAAAAAAAAAACGCATGTGTTGTATGGGAGCCCCCCTTAAATATTTATTTTATTTTGATTTTAGTATTTTTTGTTATAGCGGCAACAGAAATACATAATTTGTAAACATTTAAACTGTCTAGCTATCGCGGTTCTTGAGATACAGCCTGGTGACAGACAGACGGACGGACGGACAGACAGCGAAGTCTTAGTAATAGGGTCCCGTTTTTACCTTTTCGGTTCGGAACCCTAAAAATCTTACAGACAAAACAAATTATAAACTGCGACAGTTTCATTTCCTATTGCATCTTCTATCTAGAACGCTCTGGACGGTTCTAGGCTGATCTAGAATTTTCTAGAGCGACCCAACCTGTGTCCGCGTTTGCGTTGTCTGATATTAAAAATCCCTCAACTGTGTACGAGTTATATTATTACCACAGTAGCGTTTAAGAAACAGACAATGCGAGCAGAGTTACAGTTTTTCGGGTTAACAAATCAATGTTTATATTTTCATTTGGGTATAAAGTAGTTAAATGATCCAAAACTATATTCGGATCCCAGGTTGTTTGGTATTTTGGAAAAGAGGGGAACACATTCAACATAAGCAGTTGCTTCATTCGATTTTCGAGGGTCTGTCTACGGCATGATGGTGTCGCTTCAATGGTTCTTCCGGGATTTTTTGGGGCCGTTTTCACTTAAGCGACGTTTATTTTCGAATCCACCGTGTTTTGGGGAAATCTCTTTTTAACCCATGCATAAAAAGAGATGGAAAAGTGTGTGGACGCAGATTATTCTGTACATTATGTAGATCCAGTCTCAAATATGAAGTAGATAGTACTATTTGAAGCTTACTAGTGAATATTGTATCAATTATATTAAATGGTAGGAAGCAGAATGTAAAAAAGTTATAACAGTAGGTTTAGATAAAAGAAGAGCCTGTACAAAAGATATTTTCTTTATATAAATAACTAGGGTAAACATGGGATATAATCAGTTAACATTACTGATGACAATTATTGATGGCAAGGAAATAACCATTTTAATGCAATAAAATATATTTCAAGAGGCATTTTATTATTATTATTATATTGTCACTATCATAGAATGTATAATAAGCACTACCAAGCAGGATACAATCCTAAATTTACCCTTTTCAGCCCCCAGCACAGTGTGTAATTTCGGCCTGGTTGCCTCTCACTGTCTTAACTCGGTTTAAGAACTGTTCTCATAGACAATAACCAGGATTTATGGCTTTAAGTTCACAGCTCAATTGGCAACCACTGGAAGTGATAACCCAACAATTACTATCACTCTTAAAATCTTCATGCTTGTATTTCAGCTCAAGGAGACAAGGATTGCGAACATCCTTTCACCGACTGGGAAGAACTGAAGCATGCGATACGACGAGAATTCTGTAACGGCGAATTCAGCGACGACCCTTTATATGATGATGAAGATTATTTTCCTGGAAATCATAAAGATGACAACATTGATGACAGTGATGACGAGTTCTTGACACCCATGCAGATTATCCATGCATCATCTATACAGTTAAATTTTAGTTGGTTGCTTCACGAGTTGAACCTTGTGGGTATAGTAATAATGTATACTTTCGTCCAGATGGGTCCGTGGACGAAATAATGAGGAAGAACGCGATCAGCTGAGGGACCTATTCGACCATTACGTCGCCGGGGCCATTAACTACATCGTCTTCGGACTGTTTGGTCTGCAGCAGCAAACGCCTTTGAAAACCATCGTGGTCAACTTAATTTAATTCTATAACCTTAACTAAAAAGGTAAACATTCAAAACTTACTATAATTTCGATCCCTAGAAGAAAACTTAAAAATCGGTTTACTTACACTTTACCCACTGACCCTTCTCTAATTTGTGCAAAATTCACATTGGTCAACAGCGAGCACCGATTTTGTCTGTCCGTCCGTCCGCGGATAATCTCAGTAACCGTTAGCACTAGAAAGCTGAAATTTTGTACTAATATGTATATCAATCACGGCGACAAAGTGGTAAAATAAAAAGTGTTTTTTTTTTATTAAGGTACCTCCCCTATACGTAACGTGGGGTGTTTTTTTTTTTTTGATTTTGGAGAGAACTGTACCTACCTACTTAGTTATTTGAAGAAGATTATATCCATGCAAACAAGTTTAGGTATAGTGCGCGCCACGTAACTTGAACCTACGTGTATACAACGGTGTATAACTTTGTCTTAAAACGTTCGTGGCGTACTTAACCCACGACACTCGCGTTTTAAGACCCTACTTATACAACACTAGTTGCATAAAATATTTTTTATACTCGTCGACTATAATTTTTAAATTACATAATTGGACGAAATCGGCTCGATAGAAAATAATTGCAAAGATTAGTCTTAAAATCACATTAAGGCGCCGTAGGTTCAGCGAAGTTAAGCGAACAGAGTTTTTGAAACAATATAATGCGTCTGTTTATAATAATATGGTTTCAAAAAAATACGAATAGTAATCTTGAGGCTTTTCTGCAGGGAAAAAGCACCTCATTCATCATTCATTAATTAAAGCAATAAATCAAAAATGCACAACGTTAACGTTCAAGTTTTCACTTCTGCCGGCACTCCCGGAGTGCAACCCGGTCTTTTTTTATATACTTACCATGTTGAACCCATTAAGTTGGGTTAGGTTTGTAATAACCCTGAAAATTCGCATTTGACCCCTATCTCGCCTGATGGTAAGTGATGATGAGGTCGAGGGTGTTACATGCATACCTAGATAGTGCCTATTCACTCTCGTCTTGAAAAGATCCAAGTTATATGTAACTGGGAAAAGGTTTGCCGGAAGCGAGTTCCACTCTTTGGCTGTCCTCGCGAGAAAACTGGAAGCAAAGCGCTTCGTGCGAATCAGTGGTGTCTCATGGGGCGGGGGGGGGAGAGGCTCCGCCACATAGATAAGATTATTTATTTCATGATAAAAAATTACATTACAGATTTGCATACATGTCAAAAAAAAAAGAATGAAAAAACAGAGAAAAATTAAGATATAATATTAAGACAATATCAACAAATGTTGGAACACAATAACAAGGAAATAGAAAAAACAAACCAGCTCGATTTGTGTAAACTTGTCCCTTAATATGTATTTATCATTTAGCCTCAAAACGAAAACTTATTACGACACCCAAAATAAAACATTAGTACAACAATTCAGCTTCACAGTAGGTAGTTTAGATCGTAACAAACTGATATCTTATACACTTAGGTTATAAATTGGCCAACATGCTACGCCCGTGATGGTGAGCATTAGGTCATCGAACAGACGATTAGTTACGCGCAGGATTGTATTATATTGCCACCGTCATGGGTTAGTAATAGTAACGGGTTAGGTTCCTGATTTATCTTGAATATTATAGGGCAAAAAATTAACCAAAATAGTTTTCAAAAATCTATTGTTTTAAGTACAAGTCAAAGTCCTAACGTAGTGGTTACATTCTCTTTGCTAATTTGTCTGAAAAAAATTTGTCATCGGCAATATCACTAAATATATTTGATGAATCAATGTTTGTTGCAGATGACATATTCGGCATTGACGAGGTGACCCTCTACAAAGGGGAATGGAACGACAAGGTCTACGCGGTCGCTGGCGACGTGCTAGATGGGGTGAGTAACTACATTTAGCCAGAGGCGACTTTACCTATAGTGCAGGGTGTGCGTTGCACTCGGGCGCAGCGGTCGTAGGGGGCGCCAGTCGCCGGGTGCGGCTAACACTAGGGGTAGGGGGCTGTGCTAGAGGGCGCTAGGTGATAGACATGGGGCATAATATAACGTCACGGTGACTCGCCGTCAAAAGGTGTTACTGTGACTTCACAAAAGAATCCGCACAAATAGCTTACATTAATTAAACAGTTGGATATTGAATACACAAGCACACATTGCAGTCACGCATACGCACAGACAATTACATTTTTATTATGTAGCATTCAAGATACATCCTTCCACATTTTTAAAAAGCCGCAGGGGCCGAGCGAGAACTAAATTAGACTGCTTTTTAAATAAATTTATCTCTGGCTCCTTATAGTGTGTCTTCCAAGGTGTAAGGTACTTCTTTTGCGCGTAACTGGATCTTGCCACTTGCCTAATAATCAGGGGTCAACTCCCACTGGCTCGAACCTAAATTTGCAAAAAACTAACATAATACAATTTAGACCCCATCAGAGAACATCATTAAGTATTAACTATTCATACCAAAATAACAAATTAGAAACTGCCAACACCTGTCCACTACTTGGTTTAAACATCGACGAACATATAAGCTGGAAAGTCCACATTGACAAAATTTCTATAAAATTATCTAGATTTTGTTATGCCCTAAGACAAATATTAATAAATACCAACTTGAAAACTGCTGTATGTGCTTATCATGCTTTTGCCCAATCATGGCTGCTATATGGAATAATGTTGTGGGGCAGTAGTGTAAGTGCCAAAGATCTATTTTTATTGCAGAAAAGATGCGTACGAGTTCTCAGCAACATACGAAATGAAGAGAGTTGCAGACCACACTTCTGTAGATTAAAAATACTTACCCTCACATCTTTATATATACCTATTGGAAACTTGCAAATTTGTTCATAAATATCCTAGCCTGTATCCCAAACCTGAAAACCTCAATATAGAGAATAGTACTTTATAACTATTGTTTGAAATTAGTATAAACTATAGTAGAAACGTTTCAGTAGCTATTATATTATGTTTTTTCAACATTTTGGTCACAAAATACTGGTAATCACTATAGCTGCATCTTCCCTATTAGTGCATCGTATAAAAACAACTGAAAACCAATTTTTTCCAAAGGCTTACGTAGATAGATATTTACGAAATATCATTTTTAACAGTTGCCCGACAAGGTCTAGTTTTTCTCTGGGTTGTCGCTTTCGTAAAACTCCTACACCAAATGTTGGGATTAGGTAGGTGCCAAAGCGGATCCCAGGCTCCTTTATAATGCAACAGGGAATAACTAAAATCTAGGTACTTAGTTAAGTACCTACCTACTGTAGCCGTAATAGGTGGGTATGTGTGTTAAGATACGCTGGGCTATATTAACACACAATTATAGTTATTATTAAGTCGGTAGAACCACGGTAAATATGAGAAGATATTAGCTAAAGCGATATCTCAATTCTTCGGTTGCTACATACGAAAAGCTGACAATTAAGTAGCACTTTAACGAAAGTATAAGGTAAAAAACATAAGTAAAAATTCTCTTCTGTGTAGTAGTAGCCAGCTTGAATAAATATTACCCTCGTAGGTTATTTGATGGACATATATGAATAAGGGGGTACATATTTAAAATGTTGATTTAATCTTAAAAACTTCCTATAAGGGATGAAAACGGCATTAAGGATTCAAAATATGTCTAGACCTAATTTTATTCGATTTTTATAGGGTATGATGATTTCCCGTATATCATCTTCCATGGGCCACAAACTATCTCTATTACTTACCAAATTTCATGAAAGTGAATCGGAAAAAGTAGACCAAAATATTAATAAACCCCTCCACCCATCACTCACCAGTAAGGGGATGATATTCGGGCTAAAAATTATCGTATGCCCCTCCTCGGAACTACATATAAATCTCCCTATATCAAATTTAATCTAAATCTCTGTTTTGCCTACCGAGTGGACCCGCGGACCCGCGTTTCTACATAAAAGTGAGGACGAGTGGCCGCAAGATATATTGAACGCTGAAGTAAACAAAGACGATTTGGAATGTGTGATGACAATTACGCCATGCAATAACGGTAACTTACCTATTCCTGAGCCGACAAGATTCAACATTGATTTGGAGTGTAGATTTTTAAAGTTAGGTTTAATTTTCATATAGTGCAGGAATTCAAAAAATTTACTCCATGTAATGATGATTAAAGTACTACGGCTACAATAGATTATTTTTTTAACCCTAATGTAATTTAAATACTAAAGTTAAAATACAATGACACTTTACCCAGTCATCTACTTAAAATCGTTAGCCCAACTAACGTTAACTGACTACTTGAAAAAATGAATTACACTAATTTGACAAGTACCTTCAAGAGATGGCATATTTAAAACTTGTATTTTTTTTTCAAGTAAAGAGAGACGAATGTTGTTAATTTTGTAATACAGCATACGTACGACGTACGTTTTACGTTCAATTTCTATCGAGCGAGGACTTTTTTAAACGTTTTTTAAACGACGAGTCTTAGGGTGCCTTTCCACCAGAGATGTGCTATGCTTGATATGCTATGTTTCATAAATTTGAAACGTAGCTGTAGCTGGAGCTACGTTTTAAGGCACCCTTAGTCGCCGGCCGTGTGTTGCAACGCTCAAACGCCCGCTAGATGTCGTTATTCCTAAACGTAACTGACTAGCGCTTGGTTCCCCTGAATTCAATAAGCACGGACGGCTTTTTCGTTGTAAGTGATAGATAGATTATTATTACTTTTATAAACATACTTATATAGTAGCTCTATTTTTTGGAAGTGGCAGCAATGCCACGTAACAAGCAGTAAACTAGTCAAGACTCTAAAGCAGTTTTGAAAAACATTAATTTATAATAGCGTGTTTCTCTTTGTCGATGCAACTTATGTGGGAAGCTGTATCCGATGCACAACCTATGCAGCCCACCGTACACCTATCGCGTCATCGGGAACCAATCAGAGACGATATCACGACATCTACGGGCTTCGTGATTGGCCGATGATTTTGCCTTTTTTGGAGAGAACTTTTATCTAGCCGTACCTACTATTTAAAACTTTCACTGCCAGGAACCCGCCTAGCGAGCGCCTTCGCCGTAGTTGCTTTCCGCTACATACGAGGAAAACCACGGGATCGGCTACGAGCGTAGCGCGTAGCATAACTTCCATCATGGCTTCCATCAGGCATGTCAGATCAGGAACGTACTTTAGGACTCTTATGGAATCACCATACGGATAGCTTAGGTTTTAACCTGAACTTACAGAATACACCCTCAGACGTAGTAAAAGGGCTCAAAGTACCTACTAAGCGACTTGCTCAATTAAGTTCTTACATGAAAAGGAACGTATTAATTTTAAAGTATCGTATTAATGTCAGTAGTATTTGCTAGCTGTCAATATTTTCCGCCATTACGGCATGACTGACAGATCGAATGTTAAAGAAGGTAGGTAATTGATACTTGGATACTACTATCTCAAACAAAAACATATTAAAAAACGACCAGGATGCACTCCGGGAGTGCCGGCAGAAGTGAAAACTCAATGACATTGTAACAGTTTTTCGATCAGGTCACGTGTCTGTCTTACGAATTTTCAATCTGTCGAATCTTACGGTCACGTGACATCTTACGGTCACGTGACCTGTTGAATTCGTAAAGTCCCAAATCACATATTTATGGCACAAACACCTGCGATCTGGGCCATTTACGAATTCACCGCCCTAGGTACGTAATGTACTATTTTATACTACGACGGTGGTAAACATGCATACGGCCTGCCTGGTGGTAAACAGATACCGTAGCTTAGGACGTTAGCTTCTCCCATTCGCATTCGCGAATGTAATAGAACTGACGTTCGTGACATCCCTGATCTCGAATATCTGTAAGAATAGCGTTATAATTAAATAACGCTTAATACTAAATAAGCATCTCACACAACTTCAAGCACTCATGCCGATACGATCAAAATTAGATGTTGACTATCTATAATTAAAGTGAATTTCCCTTTTTTTCATGCTTCTCACAAAAGGCCATATAAAAAGAAGATATCGATTTGTTTTAGATTTATTGATAACTTTTCACACCACTAGACCTTTAGTGTCGATAATTGCCTATCACTTTTTCGTCTGAGTACGTACATGTTCGTTCGTAGACCTACTTCAGCTGTGTTATTCATATTTTTTTTGGATATCATGAATATTAAAACTAGTTTTCTATGTAATATTGATCTAGTTAAAAGGTCGCAAATATTTGCGATATATAAAGAAGCTACAGAAACTGCAAATTCGAATAGTTCGAATTTGGACGTTATTCCTAAAGAGATAAAGCTTTGAAAAATATTTGGCAATGGCAAAAGCAAATTTGTATTTTGTTCGCCGCCGGCGGCGGGCAAGCCGGCCCGTCGCGGATTTTTGAGATGGATTCTTTAGTTAGTATACAGCTGAGAAGTAGTATTGTATGAGGTAAATATTACAATATGGCCCGGTTTAATAAAGATCAAATTTTTGTGGTTAAATCGGGCCTTAATGTGACGAAATTAAAAGTAGTAGTTAAATACTCATCCTACACATTATTCATGTGGAATATTGGATGTCAATTACTCAATAACGCAAAGACGGCAAGACGAATTAATAAATTAGGCACACAGGTACATAAGCCATCATGAAACAATATTTTGATCGTGGGAATTTAACCATAAGGAGAATAAACTGGGGCGGACTTTGGTATGAAAGTTCACGCCAGCGAAGTCGCGACAAAAAGATCGTCAGAGTGTATAAGAATAAGGAACAATAATAAAAATCCAATATTAAATTAAAACAGACATGAGAAACAAAAAGATACTTATTGTGCTGGGATCCGTTTCACGGAGCAACGAGTTACTATTTTTCAAGTCTCAACTGGTAACACTGAGCCCCTGACCATTTACCTGCCTGTTTCATAGTCCGTCTGTTTGTCCGTCTGTCTGTCTTCGGCTTAGCTCAGTAACCATAACTCCTAGAAAACTGTAGTTCGGCATGGGTATATAAATCAATTACGCCGACAAAACGGTAAGTACTATAAAATCTTGAAAAAAAAATTTTTTAGGGTACCTCCCCTACACTCTCCTTAAACCCATGGTTCGATGAATGTTGATTATTGATAAACAAATTACGTAGATAATGGATTAAATGCATTAAAGAATCAAGCGGTTTTTTTTTAATAACTTAAATAATTTAACATTCATCATAATCATTTCTTAACTTACCTAATAGAAAATACACATTTACAGCTGAGGCTGTAAATTGCTGAATCTTTAAAGCATTTTAATCCATTATCTGTTTTTCAATTTGTTTATCAATAACGTACACTAGACAGCATAAGTGCATGGTCAAGTCGCAAACTGTTTCCCTTGACGCGCTTGCTAACGCCATCTATGTGCACGACGTGTAATATCATTATAGATGTAAATGTAAACCTCAGAGGATCGGCATAGTTTCACTAGATGGCGCTGTTAACACAAATCAGCTTGTGAACCACCATAACTTGGCTGGGCGCAGATTTGAACTCGGAACCATCCAGTGATGATTAGTTGATAACTTAGGTCGAGGTAAACCTGTCTAGTTACCATTGGGCCATTATGACAATCGAAAGATTGGTTGAAATTCGTCATCAGTTTAATTTTGTATGCAAATATTCGTCACATGAAGGTTAAATTATTTAATAAATAAACTCAAAGTAAAAAGAAGTGTGGGATTGTGCTCTAAAAATTGCATATTCAATTATTTTAATGTGTATTGGCAAATTAGTATGATGAAGAAATCAACTTTTATGGCTGTTTGTTCAACTGAACTTGATTTTATCACTATATCATTTAGTTTAGACCATATTGATTGATCGGTTAACATGCCACGTCAGTACCAGTTTCTTTCACACTGTTCTAAATAAAGAGATACAAGTAATTTGTACCAGGTGGATTTGTACTTTGTAGTGTGCTTCCCTCATATGATTAGCTAATTAAAAGATAACCTGGACATTAAAGACTGAGGTGCAGATGATGTTAATAAATAACGAAATATCTATAGGAACATTCCTAAAAATGTTGCGTTAGGTTATAATTAGAGCGGAGAAGTCAGATAGTAGACGATAGTTAAGGGGAAATATTTTGATTGATTATAAGATTAAATATTAATAAATATAAAAAAATTAAATAAACAACTTTTTAGCGGTCTTTATTTGTTTCCTTCGCAAATAATACATCACAACAAAAGCTTCGTCGACGTAAATCGTGTACAGAAGCCTCGTTTGGGTGTCGTAATGGCACCAGCGGCGGTCGTGGCCGACAGCAGACTAGTGTGAACAGAGGCGCCGACACCCGATTAAAATCGGAATCCGACATCCGACATAGTGTGAACAGAGGCGCCGACACCCGATTAAAATCGGAATCCGACATCCGACATAGTGTGAACAGGGGCGCCGACACCCGATTGAAATCGGAATCCGACATCCGACATAGTGTGAACAGGGGCGCCGACACCCGATTAAAATCGGAATCCGACATAGCGTGAACAGGGGCGCCGACACCCGATTAAAATCGGAATCCAACATAGGACATAGTGGGAACGAGCTCTTCTCGTAGACGTGGCCGTGCCGGCACGCTGTTTGTTACGGAGCGGAAAACGCGTGGTATAATAAACTACATGCATAACGCTAGGTGTATTTGAATTTAAACGAAAACAACTATAGGTGTTTTTTGAGTGTTGCACATTCATCAATTTTGGAAGTTACAATTCTAAATTGATTATTATAAATCAGTATATAGGTACTCATCACAACCTGAAAAATTGTTTCTCTGAATGAGTCATTTCCCAGTTTCTCGTCTACGACTCGGCCGTCTACCCTAATCTCGTCCAGCAATCCCTTACTTCACGGCCTCTGCAGTAATCTACTATTATTTGTGTCCGATCGACATGACAGCCACATCATGCATGGCAGGGTTATAACACTGTTAGTCTGTTAATCGCGCAAAGTATCCCTGCACTCATAATAAAATTAAAGTAGATAGGAGATTTTGTTTGACGAAATAAATGTACAATTTTCCTTTCAGCCACACGTTTCTCTGCGCAGCCCTGTAGATTTTAAGGTAACATCATGTAATGAGTTATAATAGTTTTTGCATTTTAGTTTTTAAAAGATATATGTGACTTTTTCTTTTTTTTGTTATTTTCAGTGTTTTTAAAATAAAAACGCTACTTGTGTCACCATAGAAGAGTAAAAAATACACGTAACTCGTTCGCGTTATGCTTTGTCTCTATTGACGGCAGCAAAAACCTAAGTGTGACGTTGCACGAGAAAACTTACTTAACTTAAACAAGCTCAAATAAGTTTAAGTATACATGTATGCTATCATGCTACTAAAGTCTAGACTTATATTTCAACTCTAAATTTTTAAACTACGTTAATTCTTAATTTATATTTATATATATGTTGTACAGCTAACTAGGTGATACTAGTAGCTTCCAACTAAAGAATAGTGCCTTTGGCATCACTCTGACCATGGCTCGAGATCACGGTCAGCCATAGTGAAAACTTAATTTTCCTTTTTTCTGGAAAATTATAAGTCCAAATCCGTGAAGTGCAGCTTTTCCTTGGCCTTAGGAATGTGCTTTTATCAAAATAATTAAGTTGGAAGTCATCGACTTTCAAAAAAGTTGAAAAAAAAAATAACTTTGCATCTGGCCTTTCCGGAGCAAAGTTCAGTTTGCTAGCAAACCATATTAAGTAAATAAGTTAAATTGCAAGCAGCTTATGCTTGAATTTAGAAGTAAAAAGTTGTGGTCTTATAGGCTGGTTGCTATAAGACCTTTGTTTTTTTTTGTCTAAAAAAAATTCCCAAGTTTTTTTGGTGAAAAAAAAAAGTTAGTTATTGAATTAGCAAATGGATACTCAGAATAGATGATATTCTATCTCCACCATTGACTTATCAACAGTTGGTATTTAAAAAGAAACAAATTGTGGCACCACACCGAGTGATTCGAAGAAAACGGGGGGTTTGACTAGGGGCACATAGTTGTAATTTGTACTTTATCGTTAACAGTATAAGGTCGTAACACATTTTCCGTAAATGCAAATTCCATTTGGTTTTATCAAACTTTTATATTTTGTCGCTAACCGGCGAAATGACCTATAACTAGGAACTAAAAAAATAACAGCTGAGTTGGGTAGGGTCTGAGTTGTTGTTATCATTATAATTAAAGAAACCTTGTCCTTCGGGTGGTTGGTAACTGAAGCAGCACGTCGTCTACGGCCGCGACGTACTCTCGATTTTTCTCGCATTATACCTCTTGTTCTAAGTGTTCTAATAAGAAAGAGACGGATAGTGGCCGTTCCATGATGTCGCGTAAACTGTACAATGACCATATTATAGTAACCATACCGTAGAACCCCCAACTCGAATGTTGCAGGATTTGGTGTGACTATTAGGTAATTGTTTATGAAATTATGGGCTTTACGTGTGTGTAGCTAACAATGGATATGAGGAAGTGGTTGTAAATGGAACACTATTAGAACCTGATATACACAAGGCCGAACAATTAAGCGATGCTGCGATATACACTGCATCAAGTGCATTCATGCCACGTTTTACAAGCATGCATTGCCATTATATAATTATGGATATGTTGTTGGCGTTACATTGATGCATGGGTGTCATAACATAATGTGTGCATTGTAGAAATTTGTTTGGCAGGCTATAAGTTATTGACGATTATGCCTTCCGCGCACGAGAAAGAGAGATGCAACACTCTTCGGGAATGGCTTTTTTTGACAAATTTCGATAAATAGTGAAGTTTTATTTATATTTCATTAAGTGAGGTTTTAGATGAGATAAAATACTATAGTACTAACTTGATTAAAAATAAATAAATATTAGGGGACAATCTTACACAAATCGACCTAGTCCCAAACTAAGCAAAGCTTCTACTATGGGTACTAGACGACGATTAACATACTTATATAGATAAATAAATACTTAAACACATAGAAAACATCCATGACTCATGATTGTGTCGTAAAATAACCCTACCCACCTACCTACGAAGCTGAAGGTCCTGGGTTCGAATCCCGGTAAGGGCAAATATTTGTGTGATGAGCATGAATATTTGTTTCTGAGCCATGGATGTTTTCTATGTATTTAAGTATTTCTATCTATTAAATATATCGTCGTCTAGTACCCATAACACAAGCCTTATTGAGCTTACTATGGGACTAGGTCGATTTGTGTAAGCCTTCCTTAAAGAAAAGGACGTAAGTGCCATAACTTTTCAGTAACGATACGACCTTTTTAATAGGCACGGAACCCTTCGTTGTGCGTGGTTCGACACGCACTTGGCCGCTTTTTTTTATAAATTGAAGAAGGAATATCCTTTCATAAAAACTAAATTCCTAAAAGTATTGTCAGATAAGTTCCGACTAGTAGGTGAATGAATGTATCCAGCCAATGAAAACAGTCTCTCAACTGGACCGGAAGAGCACAGGCTGAGACTACCTTTAATAACTGTCTGACGTATCAGTGTCAATTGCCATCACTCGATAAGTGACAAGATAGGGGTATCGTCTCGTTCTATCAAACGGTGTCAGCCAGTGACGGACGCTCTATCCTGTCACTTATCGCGTGATAAGGCCGACCATGACACGGGGTCAGAATTGAAAAATTTGGCCGCCACACAGTGGCCTGAAAATCTGGCTTTCATAAACATGATCGAAGTTTTCATAATAAATTACAGTTTTTTTTAATGCTACTAATAAATTCACGTATAAAATGACGCGACAGGCGACATGTTTCGAACTCTTCGGGAGTTCTTCTTCAGGATTAGTGTTTTCGATGTTTATTTTGAAGAAGAACTCCCGAAGAGTTCGAAACATGTCGCCTGCCGTGACATTTACGTTTTAACCGTGGATTTATTAGTAGTATTTTAGATATGTCTCACAAAAGTTTAAATTCGATTATAGCTGTTTTTTTGCTTTAGCCTTTTACGAGACATTATTATGCTAAATTACAACGCTTACGTGATTTAGTAAAAAAACGGAAGGTCATTTCAGTTATAGCTCTCGAAACTGACTTAGCTACTAGCGAAAACTATATCTTCAAATATAGGTACTTACAGATTTTGTCTTTCTTTCCACTTATTATAATTATCTATAGGTATTCATCATGTTTCATCTGACTGTCGGGGCATATACTATGCGAGAAGGAGCGGGGCAGCAATAGACGCATCAGCGCGGCAGGTACGGGGCGCGCGGGTGATGTCCGTCCGTCCGTAG
This sequence comes from Epinotia ramella, assembly GCA_947578815.1. NCBI lineage: Eukaryota > Metazoa > Arthropoda > Insecta > Lepidoptera > Tortricidae > Epinotia > Epinotia ramella. The sequence goes on from OX388222.1 coordinate 15,854,763, forward strand.
GTAGATAGATAGATATGTATGAACCTTATGCACGTTTCACTCAATTTAAAAATTAAGCGAAACTATCTAAATCATAACACGCCGCAGCGCCGCGCCGCCTAATATCGTATCGTAGTAGTAGAGAGAGAGATATATTGTGTATATAAGGTAATATTCTTCTTCTTCGGTGCATTATTATGATGATCATATCCTGAACCTATTTATAAATACTCTGGACAAGCTATGGTAATAATAATACCACGTGCGAGCGAGCTGGAAGCATACAAATTTCGATAAGTGTGGCAGAAAGGGGAATATCATTCATTGTCCTTGTCATATTATAAAATCTGTAAGTATAAACTTCTTTTTTAGGGTCCATAGCCAAAATGGCAAAAAACGGAACCCTTATAGTTTCAATACCTATTTTCTTTCATTGTGCGTGGTCCGACACGCACTTGGTCGGTATCCTATACTATTATACGAGCAATATTTGGTGATATTGTTTTACCCAAAGGGTAAAAACGGGACCCTATTACTAAGGCTCCGCTGTCTGTCTGAATGTCTGTCTGTCTGTCTGTCTGTCTGTCCGTCTATTGTAGGTATTTTGGGCTAATTTGGTTTATTTTTACTAATCATATGTTTAATCTTGGTGAAAATTTAAAGTCAGGCATTTCAATAGACTTATTCACATCACACAGAAATAATATCTATCAATTAATTAACTAGATCTCAATGTTTTATTTATTATTAATTTTAATTTCATTGTTATCTGATATGTTTTTATTGTTTTTATTTTATTCTTAATTAATGGATAAATGATATTGATCAAGTTATATTGTATGATGTAAGTTGTATGTTTGTGATGTGATATGGGCAATGCCTTAAATAAAATAAAATAATAATAATAGAATAATACTAACAATTACACGGTTCAACTCACGTATTCAATGTCACTACGGGCGAATGTCGTGATGCTTGACGAAACACGGGATGTAGTAAGATTCTGTTTACACTTTAATTAGTAATTAGTGCGAGTAGCTTTTGTATGGACACGCACTAATCACTAATCAATGTGTAAACGGGGTCTATAAGCCTAAAGAGACACGTGGAAGTCATTAATCTGATTAATTTTCGCAATGTCGTAAACGCGCACGGAACCCAAATATCAGCGAAAGCATTTGCCAAAGGTGTTTTCATCAATCAAGAACGAAAGTTAGAGGTTCGAAGGCGATTAGATACCGCCCTAGTTCTAACCGTAAATATGTCATCTAGCGATCCGCCGGTTTGCCCGACGCCGTCTGACCCTCTGCGGACCCGGAAATTACCGTCCAATTTGGACCTGAAATATCAATACGTTAAGTAACGACGCTCATTAACTTTTATCAAAACTTTTAAGTTTTATAAATACATTCTATAAGAAAATTAAAAACCCGATACATTAAATTCGATTTTTGTAAAATCTGTACATGAAATGTTTTTGAATTTCACACATTATATACACAATTGCATGAATAATAAAATAATAATACTTATATCAAAAAGCAAATTTTTCATGGACCAAGTTTTCAGCATGAGCCAACATGCGAAATGTGTTGAAGGAAGACTTGACGTACCTTCGGATGGGCGAAGTGAAGTGCGTGTAAATGGGGCACGCGAGCCCGTAGTGGTAGAACTCCCGCTGGGCCATGGTTCCGCTGGAGAAGTAGACCGCCTGCTGCAGCATGAGCCATCTATCTCCATACCAAATTTCATCGAAAATTCCCCCAAATTTGTAATTTTGCACCACTATTTAACCCGCTTAGGGGTGGATTTTTCCAAAACCCTAAAATAACTTTTCTTGTATTGAAATAAGGAATCCATACACAAAGTTTAAAGTCTCTCACTTAAAATGTTACCAATTATAGTGACTTTCGGGGCGATTATCTCCAACTCTATTCACTTAATCAAAAAAATTTCTGAGAAACCTTATATTTATTTTGAAAGGCCTATCCATTGATGTGCCACACGTGGGCTCGCAATGAAAATAAAAATTTGACTTTAAATGTTATGTATACTACAAAAACATTCAGTAATGTGTTTTTGAAGTGAAAACTTCTTTATCGGCGCTGAGCACTTTTTGGGATGGGGAAAAATTGTTAAATACGCGACAGAGTTTTGTGACGTCAGATGTGAAGGAGGTCACTTTTTGCTGCTAGCCGATTCGACTTCATTCAAAACTGAACGCTATTCGTAAGAGTATAAAGCCGTTAAACACTTTTTGCAATAGCATATTCTGCAAATAAATTTTTAATTTTAACCAACGCGTCCTTCACCGTTTTGCTATTGAGAACATTCGAATAGTTCGAATTTGGGCGTTATTCCTAAAGAGATAAAGCTTAGAAAAATATTTACCAACGGCAAAAACAAATTGATATATTGGTCGCCACCGCCGTCTGCTGTTCTTGCAAATTCGAATAGTTCGAATTTAGACGTTATTCCTAAAGAGATAAAGCTTTGAAAAATATTTGGCAATGGAAAAAACAAATTGGTATTGTGTTTGCCGCCGGCCCGTCGCATCCAACGCGCCCGCGGCCCGTCCGCCTAAATAATTGATAATCCATACTAATATAAATGCGAAAGTGTGTCTGTCTGTCTGTCTGTTACCTCTTCACGCTTAAACCGCTGAACCGATTTGGATGACATTTGGTATAGAGATAGTTTGAGTCCCGGGGAAGGACATAGGATAGTTTCTATCCCAGAAATCAGCCCCTAAGGGGGTGAAAGTTTGTATGGAGCTGCGATATAAACGAGTTCCACGCGGACGGAGTCGCGGGCAGTAGCTAGCTGTTTATAAATTTGCGTCAAATTCATTTTTAGGGTGACACCGTAAGATGTCACGTGACCTGATCGAAAAACTGTTACAATGTTATTGAGTTTTCACTTCTGCCGGCACTCCTGGAGTGCAACCCGGTCTTTTTTTTAATGAAATGAAAAATTAAATGAAAATAATTTAATCCAGAACAAGTCCATATACTGTGACGGTGGCAAACAAGCATATGGTCTGCCTGACGGTAAGCATACACCGTAGCCTATGGCGGTCAGACCAGAAGAATCACTAGTGTGTTATGTTGTTCATATAGAATCAATATCCGATAATAATATTAATAATTATAAAACATATAGTGAAAAGTAAAAACCCCGCTCGGTTGAGATTTAATATATCATGTCATCATCATCATCATCATATCAGCCGAAAGACGTCCACTGCTGGACATAGGCCTCCCCCAAAGAGTGCCAAAGCGACCGGTCCTGCGCCACCCGCATCCAAGAAACGAAGTGCAGCCAACCGCTTTTTTATTTTTGCGCGTTGATGTCTTCTGGAAATCGAGCCTCGTCATTGGTCACGTTGTATGACAACTAACTAATTTTGTTTCTATAAAAGCGTAAGGATTCTATTGGTAGAATTAAATTTACTTTTGGATAATTAAAAAATGCTTATTTTTCTGAACTTCTAAGGTCCATATCTTTCTGTAATTGTATTCAGGCATACCAAATAAAGTACAGTAGGTACATCATAAAATCTTGTCCTGCATTAAGCACGTCACGTACAATGGTACAGTACCAGTAAAACATGAATGGCCGCCATACAAAGCCGCTCAACAGCTGATATCCTGGGCTTTGTGAGTGCATTTGTTTGAATTCAAGATCTGTCACGAAAGATTTGTCACCGGTTTAAGTAAAATGGAACACTAAAGAGAGTATTTATGTACTTACCTACTTAGTTACGTTTATACGAAATTACGATATAAATGGCGATTAATTTATTTCGTTTATATTAAAATAATAGGTACGATTTTTTAAATGCACGTGTATACACACCACAATTTCATTTCAATTCAACCATTTATTGCGTTTCATGTTAGTATAATAAGACCTTAAAGCTTACCTACAGTTCAAACATGACCTCTGTTGAGCTGAGCATTAGCACAACATGAATTTGTGAAGTTACGAGAAATATGGCTCGCTTACCTGAATCGTACAACAGAAATGGCGTCCCTTTTCATTGGACTGGAGTTTTAAATCAGGATAAACATGTTGCTGTGTCGGTATGTAGTTTTAGCATTCTTATTTTATACCTCTTTCACACCTTATCATTACATAAAACTACTTTGCCACCAGGCAAAACTTGGCCCAAAAAGTTAATTTTAAACAAATCTGGTAATTAACGAAAACACAACATATATATGGCAACCTTACTATTTTTAGTAGAAACTAGATTATATTTATGACTTTACTTTGAGTCATACATGTCTTTTGAGCGTTCATAGGATACGATATCTGCTTATCCCCAGACATGCCGTATACTTACTTGCCACCGTTAAAGTATAAAAAGAAGTAGTCAACACACAAACTTTCAAAAAGTTTTCACACTTCTAATTTTAGTAAGATTTGTGAAATGAAGATGTGTTTCTAATGATTTTTTTTTGTTTCAGGTACTTGTGCGTTGTGATTAAAATGAGAAAGAAGAGAAAAAATAGATTTACACGCTATTAAAGCTACGAATTAAACGCATTTATAAACTAATTTATTCAGTGTGTAAGTGAACATACAACCAGACAGAGACTGGGTACTAATGAGAGAAAAAATAACATTTCAAGTGACCAAATATTGATTTTATTTAGTCACAACCGGTTGTTATTCGTCTGTGTGTTTAACAAAAGCAATGAAACATTAGAAGTCTACAACCATTATGATTGTGATATTTGTTTGCTGCTGGGGCCATAGCCGTATTTAATTTAAGTACCATCATAATAATAGCATGGTATATTCCGCGTAAGTATGAGAAACTTTGTAATATTGTCATTGTACCCCTAGACAGAGACGCGCTGATGCCTTCCGCGCACGAGGAAAAGAGATGTAACACTCTTCGGGAATGCCTTTTTTGGACAAATTTCGATAAATACAGACCCAACTTTGTAATTTTTTTCTATCGAGGAAATTTTAAGCAATCGTGTATCGATAAAATCAGATAAACAATCATATAGTGAAGAATCATACCCGAGCGAAGCCGGGGCGGCTCGCTAGTCTATACTAATATTATAAAGAGGAAACGTCTGTGAGATTCTGGCTTTGTGTATGTACCTAATGGATAATACTGTTGCAATAAAAAAATATTTGGAGTAATATCCGTGTCAAATGTTGTGAGGAGTTTTTGGAAATGAGTCGAGGTAATGAGGAAGAAATTGTTTCTAAAATGGTGACGTGTGATGAGACCTGGATTCGACAGTGGGACCCCGAAAGCAAACAAGAGTCTTTGCAGTGGAAATTCAAGGATGAGAAGCCTCCTCGGAAGTTAATACCTATGACGAGTAAAAAGTGTCAGTCTGTGAGTTTGTACCTTTACAATTATTATTTTTTTATACCACTTCAGTGGCAATCAAGCTTACGGCCCACCTGGTGGTAAGTGGTCACCGTAGCCTATGGACGCTTGCAACTCCAGGGGTGTTACATGCGCATTGCCGAACCTTTAAGAATTTAAACACTCCTTTTTTGAAGATCCCCATACTGTAGTCCCTCGGGAAAACCTCGGCAGGGAGCTCATTCCACAACCGGAGCTTCCAAGGGAGGAAATTTCTCTGAAACCGTACGGTACGCGACCATTTAGGTTAAAGGGTGTGAGGATGAATGCCCTGCCGACGATAATGATGTATGTAGGGTACATAATCTCCGGTAGGTATCTACTGAAAGTCCGATAAAAAAAGACGGGCTGTGGTATTTTTTCCCGCGTATTTACCTGCGTACCTAAGAGGAATACGCGGGTGGCGCCGCAATAGCAGCTCCTATTTATAAAACGTGACACAGATATTTGTGTAAGTATATATATTGAAGAACGTGCGGGACACGTGGACCAGTCCCGGGTAATGGTAATGATACAGACCTGGTGCTGCATGTTGGGCGGCGTGCGATGGGTGGCGTGGTGCGGGTGCGGCGGCGGCGCGGCGGGCGTGGAGGCGCGCGAGGTGTCGGAAGGCTCGGGCGAGCTGGAGTCGGAGCGCGACGAGCCCGAGCCGGAGACGCGGCGGCGCCGAGTGCTGTCGGCGCCGCCCGGTGTGCTGGGCGTGCTCTCGCCGCCCGTGGCGCCGCCGCCGCTCGTGCGCTCCCCGCTCGCGTACCATCGGTGGTGAGGTGTCGTCCTGCAACAGACGGACCCCTACATCTATAATTACCCGCTCGGATAGCCTATTGATAGCCGACACTAAAAGCGATAATACAAGCAATGAGGTTAGTCACAAGTTTGGATCAAGCGTGTTAGGAAAGGGTAATGTCGATTGCATCCCTTTTTTGTACACTCGAGTGTTTACCGCCGTGATTTTCCTCCTTTAGGCAGAATAATGCGAGGTATTTCAAAATCATAAAAATATAATGCTGCGTACGTAATTCTATTTTACCATATCAAGAAGTTGTAGGTATTCAAATAACATTTTATTTTAGTAAGTAACAAGTACAAGTAACTACAGAAATACGAATACCTACTATATGCGATAAGCAAGCAGCATTTTCTACCGACTTGACAATAGTTTGACCCCCTTACTCATAAAATTTAACAAACCTCTGTTATTTAAAATGTGTTTTGTGCCTTTTCACAAACACAAATGTAAAAGTGACAGATAATGACAAACAAATTATAACAAGATTTTTAAAAGACGTGCACTAGCTAGACATATAGAAATAGTGCCACAATGGCTGGACATGCGCCACCCGCACCCAACGGACTTCCGGCAAAAAAGTTATGAAAAGACAACGCAAAAAAAATCCTGCGCACAAACCTAGGTACTGCGAGTACTTCTGCCAGCTGTTCTGGCTCGGGAAGATCCTCACGAAGCCGCCTCGCCTGGCGTACTGGCCGCGCACGGCGCGCACGAGCCGCAGCTCCTCGCCGGTGAGCGCGGCGGGCGCCGCCTGCCCGCTCGGCTTGTTGCGAGCGCCCGCACATACGTTCTCCGCTGAATGCACGCGCCGACACTAGAAGTTATACACATTTATGAGGAGAGCTGGTGAAGACCAAGCGAGAATCCTATTCTAAAGCTCAAGGGCTGTACAGTACAGCTATACCCAAATCCCCCATCAACTAGAATCTTTGGAGCATAAAAAGTAGCACGTAAATGTAACTTGTTTCTGACTGGCGCAGTCGGAAGGATACCCGGATCTTAACAACATTTTCCAGTAAGATATCTTACACAGCAGAAAATCATATAGGCTATAATCTAGACGCGTAGTAAACCGAGGATCGAAGCTACTTTTTAAATGCCGGTTGGCTGTTGAGTCGTTGTATTATGTTCTAGATTCAGATTCAGAGAACGATACACCTCAGCAAAATGATTCGGGCCGTGACATTATTATTGCTGAAACTCCCAGCCCCATGCAAACAACTTGCAAACAACTGCATATTTAACAACGTTTGTTTTTCTGGAGAGGATGAATGCATATGTTAGTATAATGATGCCAAATTTACAAGTTGTTTTTTAACCTGATGGGCATTTGATTGAATAAACGATTCTGTTTTTTTGGTAGTGGTTAATTAATTTAGGGAAATTGAATTTCAGGTTAGTAAACATTTTCTAGTAACTTAAATGACTCCTTCTTTATACCGATCGAAAGGTAAAAATAGCTACCAAAACCCAAATCAGCGCACCCCACTTCCACGTGGTCTCGTCTGTCCTACCCCTAGAGAGTATATAAAAGCCCGCGGAGACAGAAGCTCGCGAAGGAGGTCCTGAGTTGAACGGGTGCACGAGGCATCCAGCACGCGCGCGAGCCCGTCGCCAGCGAGGCCTAGTGCGTGTCCGACCAGCTGTCCGGCAACAAGGCCGACCACAACAAGCACGTGGCATCCACCACGCGCGCAAGCCTGTCGCCAGCGAGGCCTTCAAAGCGGGCTCAAAATGCTGCTTGAATATTTCGTGCATGGAATAATAGAATATGATCTCGGTTCTATTTTGTTGGTTTTCAAAAGACAACTGTATGTATACATAATTACCCCCGTATTCATAAAACTTAAAATGCCTCTGCTAAATAAAATGTGCTTTGTCCCTTTCTGACGGACACAAATGTCATAGTGGCAGATAAAGACAAACGAATTTTAACGCCTTTTTTGTTAAAATAGGCAAGAATGTTTATGAATACCGCCGTGTTTTTTAGGCGCCTTAACACCACGTTTGGTTCATCCCACAGCGCCAGTTCTGCTTACCAAAATTGGCCCACTTGGCACCGTCATCAAAGCTCCGGCTTCATCGTTCGAGTAAGCCGGAGTTCTCACCCATTTAAAGTTTGGTATCTCTTTTGACGTGAAAGATCTAACATATACGAAATCTACATATTTAAACTAATTAACACAAAAGTTATGGCCAGAAAACCAGTTTTTAGGACTAAAATTGTTCAACTTTGATGCCAAATATATCGAAAACAATGAACTTTGAAGTAAATACGGGATACCAAGTATATTGATTAAAGCCGCTGTTGTTAATATAATAAAACATAAGCTACAAAAAACATTAGAAAACTAAGGGATTGTCAATGTTACGACGAATGGAGGTTCTTTTAATTTGTGCCGACGAAACAGGTGGGTTCGCTGCATACGTGGAAGTCATGTGGATGTTTGACGAGTCCATCACGTCAAGACTAGTTTCCGATGTTACACTTGTAACGCAAGATGTTCTAGCTGTAGAACCGAAGGGAGATGTACACCTACATTGATCCTCATAATTAGCTGCCTCAATCTCTGAGAGCGTTAAATTCTTACGGCGTTCATCAAAAGTTCTCTGGGACAAATTTTCCACTAACTTTTCATGGCCATCCGAGTCATTTCCTGTGCTTCCACTGGTATATTCATGCATGTTCAATTCAGGAGATGCTAAGTTGCACCGCGAGGACCGCTGCGCCCGTGTGCAACGCACACCCTGCCCCCTAGGTAAGGACGCCTCTTAAAGTTAATCTATTTAAAGAGTGCCATGGTATTCATACCTTCCCGGAATCCACGACGAATCTTATCCCATCAATGGTGACGGATGTTTCGGCGATGTTGGTTGACACGATACACTTTCTCACGCCCTCTGGTGGGTAATCGAAAACCTGGAAACAAAAACAATAAATTGTTACTCAATAGGGGTGTAGACACTAAATAAAATAATCAATAATGATAAATTTTCTCGAAAAAGGATTAAACATGTAGTCAAAAGGAGAAAAAATCAACGCAAGAGGTTAAATAATCAGGAAGTTATAAGTGCCCAAAGTTTTAAGAAGGGGTATGTTCTGTCCCTTTTTCGCTACGCGCTACGCTCGTAGCCGATCCCGTATGTAGCGGAAAGCGACTACGGCGTAGGCGCCCGCTAACGGGTTCCGGTAGTGAAGGTGTTACAGGGCTCATCAGAATAGGTTAATTTGTGTTATCGTCTACGAAACATAGTAGGGTATCAATAAAACTACGCAAGCGTTTTATTGGAAATTAAACGCTTATTACTGGATTTAACACGGTCAAAAATATTAATTGCTTTTGTGTCAGTAATAATTTTATGTACTTTATTGATGAATGCGTGTTTCGAGAGTATTTTAAACAGTTGTGAAGTTTCAGATTTCATTAAACTCTGCTAATGAGTAAGCTCGGAGTGATTGTAGTCATGCGTGTAATCATTAAAGTTCGATTAAAATCCGTTAGGATATTAATCAGCCTCGTATAATTAATTTAAAAGTCACTTTGAATTATTGGAGTAGATTATCTCGATGCATTAATTTAGAACCTGATGAAAACGTGCAGAAACGAAAATATATCATAAACATTTTATTACTTGTTCGATGAATGCCAATGTCTACTCGGCTACTCACGTAAAATACACACACATTGCTTTATTAGTTATGACTGTTGTTTTATGGCCCACATAGGTGTTTAGATAATTTTATAGCAATTCATCACTCAACTCGTGGGGATGGCGGCTCTGGTATTAATTATTCAGAGCTAATTGTGGCTAGAACAATGGCGTCTATCTTCTGTCTTATATCACTCACCGTGGATCCAGTATCAATTAGAAACTTGAGATGAGACGTATTGTTGCTAACTCAGCTTTTGTACAAGGACTGATAAAGTGACCGGTCCTGCGCCACCCGCATCCAGCGGACTCCCGCAACCTTTACCATGCAGTTCATCAGGCCACCTTGTGGGGGGGTACTTACATACATAGAAAATAACCATGACTTAGGAACAAAAATTACCTTAAACTTACCGGGATTTGAACCCAGGACCTCTAGCTAGGATAGTTGGCAGGGTCACTGACTATATTCTCTTTGGTTATTGCTATAAAAATGTATATATATATTCATTACCTTGACATTACTTTGTTCGAAATTTGAAATACATATTTGTCGCAAATACATATCATTCCTCTAACATGTTGGCTTTATAACCACAACTTTGCGCTCGTGTTCCCTTGAGGCTTGTTCGAACTACGAGTAACTCGCTCTCTAAGGCATGTTTAAATGGGTTTTAAACTTAATAGTGATTAGGTTTAGGAAGCACTTTACTAAAGCGTACCTACTTATCTCTACAGTGAAATAGCTTGCACATTTCAAAATTATAATAAATATTTAGTGCAGTCGAATCATCATCATCATATCAGCCGAAAGAAGTCCACTGCTGGACATAGGCCTCCCCTTTCGAAAGTCATAATAATATATTTGCACCAGCCCAACTGGCGAAGTATTGATCGGCTTTAAAGACCTTAGTCTTTAACGTCATGTTTCAACTGCCATACGAACTTGTCAAAACTGCCAAGTATTTAGAAGTTCGTCTGTACCTCCAGAAAACCGCAGCCATTAAAGCCACTAGCTATGTGCTATATTCCTGGTGATGGCTGGTAAGTAAGGCAGCCTGAGCTCCCGATGATGTACTGCATTTGTATTTAACTGTCAGCACGATTCCTCAAATAAATAAAGATTACGCAACGCGACTTTTCATAGGTAAGAACAAGAGGTATAGTGCGAGAAAAACAGAGAGTATGTCGCGGCCGTCTCATGATAGACGTGCTGAAGTTTGGCAAATAGACTTTGACCAGGGACTCGTACTATAGAATGTTCCGAGGTTACGTAGTGCTACGGTATGCTTATTTATTAATTAATCCGTATGCTTGTTTACAACCATTGTACGATTACATAGCGCGTGCGTCATACGACTTCATTTGCACCGTCAGCATTTGCTTTGTATAATATTTCGTAATAAGCCAATAAATCATTTTACCTCCCTTCACGTTCGATAAACATGTGTGCACACCTATCAACTTAAATAAATCAAGATTATATCAAGCCATTGTCTTTCTTGTTCCAATCTACCATCAGGAAACCTAACAAGTAAATGTGAGAGTGACAAGTATTCGAACAACCATAGAAAGAAATAAGACATTTATTCACTACACAAAAGACACAGAGACAAAGGGAGGAGACATACAATACAATTGACACATATTGTGTGTGACTTTGCGGCAGTGAATCGGTCGCTGTCTCTGCATTATGCCGAGGTGTCAGACAGACACCTACAGCGCTGATTTTCAGACAGCACCGTACGTGACCCACAGAACGCAAAGGCGACCTTACGAACATTATGTCCGAGTGCCACTCACTATGCACATGCATCAAGGTAGAATTGCAAGAAATCGCTTGCATCTGGTATTGTATTTTGTTGTTGGTGATTGACAGAAAGTTTGACTTTAATAAAATTAAGTGACTTTTCCTAGTGTTATCTTTTGTAATTACCTGTAAAAAAATGGTTAAACTTAACAATACTTACTCTGTTTCAAAAATTGTTTACATTCGCAACCTGCATCTCTAATGAAATCGTTTTATAGCACGTTTTCTATCGAAACCATTAGTCATGCTTACAAAATAATGATAAGTTGTACACAGTAGGCAAAATCGGTCACTTGATTGGATTGTATTTTTGAATGTATGCCATACGATTAAATAATATTACAATGCACATAAACTGCACGGAAGGTCAGTTAGCTGTTTTGTCGGTAGTACCTACTTCCATTCCCAAACCCCGACATACAGACGCCATCAGATATATCGGAGCGACCAAAGTGCTCACAAATATCTGAATGGGACGAATGCTTTATGTCCGACATAAAACATAGTGTGCTAGGGAGGGTTTACTACAGAGCAAGTAGTAGGGTTATTATGGCTGTGGTCTTCTGCAAGGCGGAGGTACTTCCCCAGTTGGGCTGCTCCAAATTCGAGCGGGATGACATTTCGCAACTCCGCTGGAGCGTACGATTCTCTGTCAAAAGGTTGTATATCGACATGTAACTCGTATGTAGATATGACGTTTTGTCGTAGAACGGTTTGGGAGCTTGTTAGGCGGTACATATGCATCCACGCATACGCCATGTTCGCTTAGATTACGGTTGTTGCGCTAACTGGTACACCTATTAAAAGTACATAAAATCAATATTTCGTAGTCCCCTGATTTCTTCTCCAAAACTAGACCTAACTATTTAACTATTTTTTTTATTAAAAATCAAAGAAAGGCTTTGGCCGTGTTCCTATGTTTTCCTTTTTTTAAATAATCTAGTCAAAATTGTTTTCTAGGTTATTTGCAGAGGCTTTACATTTCCTTCATGGCTGCCGGCTTCGCTCTGGGATTGCCAGTGCAGGGCTACATTCACCGCGCGCCGGGAGCAAATAACACCGTCGTGTGTGTGTCGTGGTGCTAAGCCAAAAAAAACCCTGTATACGTAGGAGTTTAGTAGTTTTATTACTGTGTGAGAACGATTACATAACGTGCAGTGATGTGGCCTCCACGCTTGTCACTAATGTCACTATGCACTGTGTGTAGACACAAATTTACAAAAAAATCGTTAACTGCTTAATTTTTTTTGATACAAAATTAGCACCGCTATCACAAGACGGCGCGCGAGACACTGGACAGACAAACGATTTTCGGCCCAAGCTGAAGCATAGAACTTCGTTCGCTTCGCTCGCTCGTTCGAAAATAAGTGCATGCTAGAGCTATCGAGGATGCGCTGTGTTGAGAGTGTAGAACCTGCTTTTTAACCCCCGACGCAAAGAGAGGGGTTTGCGTCGCGCCGTGTGTTTGGCCAAGCCTTTCGTTTATAGAACAATATTGTTATGGTATTCCGCTAAAGACCGCGTGCAGGTCTATTGGCGATGATGGTAGATGCGGTGTGTGTGTATGTGTAGTGTGTACCTGCGCGTCGCCGCTGCACGGAGAGCATTACTTACCTACACAAAAGGTTTCGTTTTGTAATATGTGGTAGATTAAAAGGTATATTCTAACTGTCGTATGTCGTAACGTAACCATAGACAGGGTGAGCGATAGGTAACATGGCATTCAATTGTATTTAACATGCTGCGTTGATATGCCTGTATAACAAACTTAACTTTGCAGCTAGCCAACTCTTACTACAAACCAACTGTACTAATTCTCACACAGTAACCTTACAATAACGACACTTGCGACTGTAAAGTTAAATTTGTACACACGCGGTCGTTGGTAAAGTTTACAATAATTAATTTGTCTTTGGGGTTATGTGTCGGCACTCTTGAAATGTAATTAATATTATTTTTATCCACTGGGTAGTTGAGCGCGGTACAGATATTTGCCAAAATCGTGAAGAGATTCTCATTCTTTGTCATGGGGACTCCCTTGATCTCAACGTTATTCAAACGCTGCCGAATGCGCTTACGCAATCCACCCGCACCCAGGCGCAATGCCCCGGCCCGCAGGGTATACCCACAAACAACAGGTTTGACCCACTCTCAGACGCCGCTGACGAGCCCTCGGGGTCCCCGTCCGACGACGCCATCAAAAGGCCGAATAGGCAATCTAGTTAGTTTAACTGTACATTGTGGGTCTCTTTTGTTTTAGATTTTTCAACCGGCCAAGTATCAACTTGCAACATTTGGACAACATTTTCGGCTCTTAATCTCTTGTAGCTTCCAACCTTGACGCTGGCTCAATTGTCCCTCTGGACAGCAGGACACCCGCCGGACATGCATCCGAAAACTTTTTTGCCCAAACTAAAACGGAGAACTTTGTTCGCTTCGCTCGCTCGTTCAACTATAATTTCTGAAATGCAATAATGAAACGTCGAGGTAAATAAAGCCGAAATCAGTGGGCGTTGTTAAAGTTCACCTGGCGACGCCTATAATATTCGATTCCGGACTATCCCCATCTAACCACTGCCAGCTTAAAATCACCAGTTCAACTAGTTGCAGGACGTCACACCATACGCTTCCCCAAACGCGGTATCCGGTCTTGACGCTCTATACTATTATTTTCATTACCTCACAGCAATAAGTGCTAAGTGCCTTGGCATTGTCAAGAGAAAATTAACTTACTAATTAGCGAGCGAAGGTTTATTTTCATTTGGCAATGTAAAGGGAATTAGAGGATTTAGATCATAAGTAAGCGATTTGCGTGTCACTGCCTATTGTTGTTTTAGGTTAGTTCGTATAATTATAATTATCGAGGAATTTGCAATGTGTAAATGTTTTAGTTTTAATGATCATGGGCTACTGGCTGCCTCAAGGCGGTACCATAGACATTCCTCACACGCCGACTGCTACCCAACCAAAATACGTGTTCACCCCGGATTTCAGCGGCTGCTCCTGGACAGTGACTCCTATGAGCAACGGCAATTTGCGACTCCGACACGTCGAGGGTGGCAAGGAGGCTGTTCAGTTCAACAACCTGTCTCAAGCTCAGAAGGCTTCGTGGCGCTAGGGCCCAAGAGATGTGTAGACAATCCAGAATATCTGATGAGTGAGGAGAACGTGCCTACTCAGACGCTAGGCATTCCGACTGAACCAGTGCCCTTGGAATCCTTGGCGAGTGATGCTAGTGGAGCCAGTGGTGAAGGACTCGCTGCGGTCCTGGTCGCTCTCCACCTACAAGTGCACCAAGCAGCTGCTGTATGAGAAACTTGGCAAGACCTCGCGCACAGTAGACACCGGTTAGTATTCATTTATCTGGGATCTAAGTTTACTTTAGGCTAGGGTGTAGCCAGAATTTTGAGCTTAGGGAAATAAGAAACTTTTCAACTGAGTCGAAACATGATTAAGCAATTTTCGCTCGATAGAAAAAAATCACGAACATAAGTCTGAAATACCTACCTACACTTAAAATATTCGTAACTTATGCACAAAAGCTAAAAAAATAAAATTGCTTCTAAAAATCGGCAATATCATGTTTGAGAGAACTCAGTACGGCACAAAATGGACTGATATTTTAACAAGCTTTTTATATTTAACTTGCACTGTTCATGTATGTAAGTATGTATATAAGTAAGTTGTCAGTCACTTGCCGTTATCCGAATGTTTTTGAGCTGAAAATTTGGGTAAAGGTGTTTGGATGACAATTCAATATTTTGGTACCATCGAGCTAAATCCCTGAATCTTAGTGAAATGACGAAATCAGCCAAAAAAGGTAACTTTTGGCTGATTTCGTCATTTCACTAAACAGATACCTTCGTGCAAGAGGGACGAAAGCTTTATGACACATCTAAACGCGATCTATCTAAAATGGTCTCCATGTGAAGTCATAAGTATTGCGTGACATGCTTGTTGATAATAAATCAATTTATGTCAATGAGACTTATCTATTTAACCATTTTAAGGTTCCGGTCTTAAATGAACTTCGTATTGATGCAGGCACTTATTCCTACTGCTATAGTTACTCGGAATAATCAGCTTCATTAAAATAGTTAAAGTACATGTTTGCACTTCCCAAACTCCACGGAACCAGAGACACAATTTATCGCCCCCATAAAACCTTATATTCGAAATTTCATAGAAATCGTTAGAGGCGTTTTCGAGAACGTGAATGTAAATTTATATATACACTAATATTGTTCGTTTAATAGTATAGGATAGGATAGAACACAGACGATAGATTATTTTGAGTTCTTATTCTTACTTGAACTTAAAAATAGACACATATAACATATAAGTAATAGCTTTTAAAGGGTGTATATCGTATCCAAGTTTATTGATAATAGTTTCGTCTTACTTTCATTTAAAAAACAATACAGTAATTGAATCTTGTCCACTTACAAGCTAAGCTGTAATAAAGGTCAAGCCGTTCACTAGATGGCGCACAAATAAAGGATGTTATAAATTATTTTGAATCGATTTACGATCTTTTAAGGACTGTTTCTGGTTGTTTTTATTTGAAAAATTTCGATAAGTGAAAATGAATATTTGTTAATACACATAGTGTTGGGGGAGGCCTATGTCCAGCAGTGGACGACGATAATGATGACACATGGTTTGAGGTAAATAGTGTCGCATTTTGATTCATACCGAAAAATTAAATGGCAGCATCAAATTATACCTTTATAACGAAACAAATTATTTAATTAAATATTTTTTGTTTTGTGTTCGCTTGAATCATTACGTTTCTTTCGCTGGCTCGGCTTGCAATACGAGCACTCGCACCAAATCACAACCTTGCAGTCTTGTCTTGCCTAACATTAACAAACAACTTCGTAGGTAAGTACCTACCTCCCTAATTGTAGGTTTCTTCGTTCAGCATCTCCAGCTCAAGCACCGGCCCTTTAACCACGGGATGCCAACGGTGGGATCTGCGAGATCGCTGAAACAAAACAAGGCATAAGTCAAACACGACATAACACTGGCTAGCGAAACAATATTTATGCACTATATTTCGTACTTACAAGGATTTACAGCGTCGACATGGCGAGAATAAATCGCATTCAAAATTCAAAATTAAAAATTTCTTTATTTGCCAGAATATGGTAACAAGGTAAGGTCTTAAAACTGAATTTGTTCCATTCCGATTATTCATTACGAGGTGCATTTTGTTACAACAGGACGATGGTGGATGCTCTATTCCTCGCTAATCTAAATAAGTTCTCGTCAATTTGTCGCTTTTGTATTTAATATTTAAACCTGTCCTGGAGCACGCAGTCATAACTATGACGAATGTCTTTTTACCATGACAATGAGCGACCGACGTTTGTCCGACGAACGTGTGATAACCCCTTATTGTTATGATAATCTCGTCAATGTATTTTTTTGTGAACAGCTTGTGTACGAAAGCGACAGAGTTGGTCTCTCAATGAACACAAGTAAAACTAAAGTAATGACAAACCTCGACAAAAGCCCCATCACAGTAAACGGCACCCTCATCGAATATGTCGATGAATATACATATCTCGGACAAACAATTTCACCAAAAGACCTTACAACAAAAGAAATACGTACAGTAGGCTGGGTCTGTATTCACTTCATTGCCTAGGCATCTGTTATTGCTATTTCTGCGCGTTTGAAAGCGACTGCGCGAAACATATTGATGACAATGATGTCCCCCAGACGAATACATCGACGAAAAATTGGTAAAGATTTTAATAATTGCGTGCATGGGCGCGAGAGTCAACCTGCGCCGACAAGCCGAGCAAATCGAAAAATTCTGTATTTTACTATGACGTCGTGCACTCTAACAAACAACCTACGTACGTTACGTAATCACATCGCTTACATTGCACGAGTAGGCTATACTGAATGCGAGAAAGGGGTAGCCTATAACGTTATAACATTATTATATCGGTTAAAAAAGTATCGGTTTTATATTAATGGTTTAGATTTATAACGTTATAATGGATATCGCTATACAGCGCGTCAAATATCGTTTTTGAGTATAGCGGTTTTAGGAATAATAACGTTATAAATGATAGCGCTATACGAAAATAGCGCTATTTAAAGGCCTGATAGTGCTATAAGTGCTAGTGTAAGAAAGAGATAGAATTAGTATTTTAGCAACTCTGCAGTGGTCGGCTAGGATTATTTATAAAATACCTACTCACGTAACATTTAGTGGAGTAGTAACCGGAAAGATTGTTCAATATTAAAATTTTAGATCCCCTATAGTACGTTGTCGATAAAGGAACAAAACTTAATAAAGAGCTTGTTGGTTGGTATGTAAAATTGATGTACAATCTTAAAGTACAGATAACGTGACGTTAGTTATGGTGTATGTTTAGTGTACCATTTTGATGATTAAAAATGTAACTGTTATTATATAATAATTAAATGTCCGCCTTAGATTTAAAATATGGAATAGACACTAAATAAGTACGCATTGATGATACACTACTGTTCTAGCAAGTATTTAGTTCAACTCGGAGCGAATTATCGTTGTAGAGTAATATTTACCTTGGATATTAATCCAAGGTATTGACTCTACACTTAATCTCGTGGAAAAACGGACTAGCCCTGGTACACAGCATTTACAATGGCTGCAACGTTACATAAACTTAAACAACGGTAATCAATATTTCTCGTTAACTTAACCTTGTCCTTGGAAGCTAAAAGTAAATGATTAGTTACCCGCTTATTCCACACGAATTACCTTTATCCTTGTTGGCTTGCATTTAAGTTGGGTTAGCAATCACACGACGTACACAAGATATGATATCGATGTCGTAGTACTTATGTGTACAATTATTTGGTAATAGAGAAAGTGCCGTTGAAACTGAGTTTTTACAACAAAACCAAAATAATAAAGTACATCTCAAAGACCGTAAGCCGAAGGCATTGGGTCTATTATCGTTTAACCCCCAAGTAGCCTTTATTCGTACTAATATCGGCTATATAATATATTCAAGTCAACAACCAGAATTTTTTAATATCCAACCATCTGCCTACGGTTTCCTTCCCGAGGTTTTGTAATCTCATTACTAAACCGTTATTACTTTTATAGAGATGAGTGAGCGCCCACAGCCCCTCAAGGCAATCAACCGGCTGTTTGAGGGCCGGGAGCCATGGATACAAAAAGTTGTAAACTTGGGGCCCAGCTTTTGATTGATACACCTCCTCCGAAATTCGCTGTTATCCACTAGAATCTCCTAGCCTGATCCCCCAGGGGAAAAAAGGTTAGGTTGTTAAGTGAACTGCGACCCTACAGCGCGCGAGCCGAGCGAGCGAAGCGAGCGTGACGTGGTAGCGTCCGGCGGTACGCCTGGGTCGCGCGTCGGTTTTTGCGGCCGAGTCAAAGGGTTGTTCCGCTGTTCAAATGACGCAACGAGTGTGTACCTGTACGTCTAGCACAACTTGCTGACAAGTCGCTTCTCGCGCGACTGAGCGTCACCTGTCTTACTCGCACCATGCAAATTAGAAAGACGAGGGTAGATCTTTCTCGACTCGCGTCGCGGTGCGGCGTCAGTTGTGCTAGCCCCCATGGTGTGCTCTCGTGGAGAGCTTCTCGCCCGAGACTCGGCGAGAAACTCTCGACGAGTGTGTACAGGCGGCATCATATATTTAGTAGCAGCGAAAGTAGCCAAATATATCGTAACACATCCTTACTCCTATAGTATTAAAGACGTGTTCCGATATATTTGGCTACTTTGGCCGCTACTAACTATACTTGAAAATATAATTAGATTCCACAAAAATAACCTCAAATTTGCCATTAAAATAAAAAAGTAACCGACACTGGCAGACTTACACTCTTCCAAATGTTGGACGTAGCTAGTTTTTACTTACATCCATCATTTGGAAGAGTGTAAGTCTGCCAGTGTCGGTTACTTTTTCATTTTAACCTGTCGAGCGCGCTAGTAACACGTGTGTTACTAACGGAAAATAGTAAAGGGCTCATGACACTTACCTGAATTTAGCATCCTAATCAGGGAGCGGAGTGGGTCATAAGCCCTTTACACATCGTACTACAGACGACGCGCGTTCGTCGGGTTAATAGCAATTTTGAGGTTATTTTTGTGGAATCTAATTATATTTTCAAGTATAAATGATGCTGACTGTACAGCCGGCGTCATGTTATTCCAGGCAGTATGCCGTTTTTAAATGAGAACTAAACAACGTTTGTATGGAGAGTCGTTGTGTTTATTCATATAATAATTAATAAGGACAAACATACATAAACTCAATGAGATGACTCTGTGAGATGTTGTCTTGAATGTCAGCCGACTTACTTTAAATGAGAAAGTCTAGAAAATAATATAAGCAGCAAAAAATGCCTACAGAAGAGACTTACACAACTAACTTTATATTAAAAAAAACCTCATGTCTTTGAATTATCTACTTTACTAATGAATATTATAAAGTGGAAAAGTCTGTGAGATTGTATGTATGTAATGGGTAATCACCAGAACCACTGGACCTGGAATGAAGTCTAGCCACATACTGTTAGTGAGACATAGTTTCCACTAAGAGGTGCCATTTTTTTCCATCTCAATATTAAGAATCCCAAACTCAAAACTCAAAATGATCTTTATTCAAGTAGGCCTAGTAACAAGCACTTTCAAATCGTCAGTTATTTTTTTAAAGTAATTTGAAAATTATAGCCTTTAAAGGCGAAATAATGTATGCCACACGATAAAAATAATAATAATAATAGCGCCTCGAAATAGGTGTGTAGACACCAAGTAAAATACCCAATATTGTTGAATTTTCCCAAGAAAGGATTAAAAATATTGTCAAATGCAGAAAAAAGTAAAGCCGGCGATTTAATAATCACAAAGTTATATGTGTCTAAAGTTTTAAGAGGGGGTACATTCTGTCCCTTTTCCGCAAAAGGCACCTTCATGTGAAACGATTGTCATTTACTACGACGCTCGCAGATGGTGACGTCACGATCTGCGAGCGTTTTCTCTCTAACAAGCAATATTCAAACGGTTGTAGCTTCGTAATTCTTTGAGATATCTGAATGAGGTTTTCGTCACTAGGCATATTTTTTTGCCTTCTTGCTTTTGGAGTAATAATACATTGTCATTTACTATGACGCTCGCGATTGTCACGTCACGATCAGCGAGCGTTTTCTCTCTTTAACAAGCAATATTCAAACGGTCGTAGCTTCGTAATTATTTGAGATATTTGAATGGGGTTTTCGTCAGTAGGCATATTTTTTTGCCTTCTTGCTTTTGGAGTAATAATACATTGTCATTTACTATGACGCTCGCGATTGTCACGTCACGATCAGCGAGCGTATTCTCTCTTTAACAAGCAATATTCAAACGGTCGTAGCTTCGTAATTATTTGAGATATCTGAATGGGGTTTTCGTCACTAGGCATATTTTTTTGCCTTCTTGCTTTTGGAGTAATAATACATTGTCATTTACTATAACGCTCGCGATCGTCACGTCACGATCAGCGAGCGTTTTCTCTCTTTAACAAGCAATATTCAAACGGTCGTAGCTTCGTAATTATTTGAGATATCTGAATGGGGTTTTCGTCACTAGGCATATTTTTTTGCCTTCTTGCTTTTGGAGTAATAATACATTTTGAGTCTACACCCGTATTGTCCCGGGGCGCTTTCCCTGGCCAAGCCTGTAAAGCGGGCGTCGCGAGGGTCAAAGTAATACTACTACGCATACGCGTGAGAGCATTTTTGACCCTCCTTGTAAGCGAAAATACTGGACAATCGTTGGGGGTTTACGGGATAGACTGGGCCTTCTGCCCAGTACGTCTAGCACAACTTGCTGAGAAGTCGTTTCGCGCGCGACTGAGCATTTAATATGTAGTTATTTAGTGTCTATGTAAAATGTTTTTAAGTGTTTTTTAAATCGTGGCTGTACACCGAAGGGTCTTTGCCATACGCGCCTCACGTCAAATTCAACAAAATGGACGACTGACATGTTGCTATCGGTTGGTAATGGATTCGATTATGAATCGATAATATTTAACAAGGTTTAGATAGGTAGGGGTGGAAAAAGTGTAATATGAACGGCTTTCCGAAGTTCTCAAAAGACACGGAACACTCCAAATGCCCAGTATCACATTGTGTTATAGTTTACTACTAGTGGATCAAACAAATTTATTGAATCGAAAGTTTTTATTTAATTATCAAACATTTGTATAACATACTATTTATTGAAATAAAAATAAATAATCATGTATTGTGTGTTAATATAAACATAAACAGATCCGATTCGGTTCGGATCCGGATTTAGTTTGGTCGGATGCATGAACCCTAAGGATGGCAAAGTGCAAGGAAATTAAAAACAAAACAGACCATAAACAAGAGGTGCCCAGGTGTCATTTTTCTAATTTCCCACCAGTTCCAGTTCAATTCAAAATTAAAAGACGAAATATGATAATTATTAGTTATTAATAACTTATTTCGATGTTATTCGTGATTGTGAAGTGCAGAAAAATGTGAACGTTCCTTTTAAAATGGTCGAAGAAGAAAATAACTGCTCTCCTGAAGAAATCGCGTGAGTAGTAATAGAACTAACGGAAAACTTACTGCCTGAGAAGTCTAAAAAATGCTATTTATTTATAGCAGAAAAAGTATTGAATGCAACGGTGTATAACTTCAATAACTTGGTCTTAAAACGCTCGTGGCGTCTTTAATTGCGATTCGCAACTCACGACACTAGCGTTTTAAGACCCTACTTATACAACAGTTGCATAAAATACTATTGTAGATCATAGAGCGTACTGAAACTGACATCACCGATATAACACGACTAAATTATAGATTACATTAGACGTCAAGAATGCATTAGTGTTCTGATACTTCTTAATTTAGTGAGATTAATTTAGAATCGTTCCTTTCGGGCATACGTACGGATGTTTCATAAATCATAATTACAACAATATATGTGGAGACCTTTTGAGGAGATTTTTTCTGAAAACATATTAGTAGGACATGTTCGTTTAAATAGGGTATAGCGAATATAATAGATGTCGTCCAGTCCAGAGGGCCTACCGGGAAACGACAACGAACTTCATCGTCAGAGAGGGAGATAACGGAGTGGACCGAAGTTCGTTTTCGCTTCGCGGTAGGCCCTCTGGACGACATCTATTATATTCCCTATACCCTAAATGAACGAACCTCACTAAATTAAGAAGAACACTAATGCATTCTTGACGTCTAATGTAATGTAATCTATAATTTAGTCGTGTTATATCGGTGACGTCAGTTTCAGTACAATATTTTGAATGAGGAATGGGATGATGGATGGGAACGCTAAGCTAAACTAAAGGGACAGGAGATTTGACATTGTATCTCGTTCCAAATTGTGGTATTGTCTTTGCATACATCCTTGTGATCCTTGTCACTCATGTGTGTATGAGTCCCTCTATTCTATTCTTCTTCTATGAGGGTATTAGTTAATTCTGTGTAAACTAAGGCTGTGTTATGTTATGTCTTATCTTATAGAGAAAAACCACAAAGGCTGGCGCCAATGGTGGTTCCATTGGCGCCAGCCTTTGTGGTTTTTCTCTCGGAGCGTTAGGCAAACGATAGACTTAAAGACTTGCGCATTTTTTCTGTGACGGCGAATGGGTTAATAATTGAATACACATAATATTACCACTGCAGCATGATTTTTACACGTACAAACATAGATGATTTCATTTATTCCTTCCAATCCATTCGCGCCAGCCTTCTGAGATTTGAAAAGTTGCTCAGCTAGGCATTACATTTAAACTTGCACAGTTTGAGATAGATTGTTTAGTTTCATAACAAGTACATTAACTGCAAGTGACCAGTTAATTACATATTGTTTGAAGGCGCGTAAAAATATCTGACACAGCTTTATGTGTTCGGTGTTAGATCAGACGGTCGTGGCAGGTATGATATTTCGTGGTGGTTTACCTACGCCATTAACTAGTCTAATTTATTATATGACGTGTCTGTCTAGCAGGTTGATCAGTGATCATGTAACGCATGATAAAGTTAAGTACTTAATAGCAACTGAGCAATTTAATAATGCCGAATATAAAACTCCGCGTGTATATACCCGAGCTCCAAGAGGGATAAAACGTCGTAAATACGTGGAAGCAACCGCTAGCAACTGCTATGGTAAAAGAACGCGCAGCTATATCACACCGCGAATATTTAATAATTTATTAATAGAAGACGAATGTGGTAGTAAAAACATCTTTAAATCAAAAATTAAGAAGTTGCTATTAAGTACACGCATGACTGAATAAGTAGGTTCGGTAAATATTATACACACATATACAACTTATACTGTGTTAATATGATATAATTGTAATTATGTATTAACCTTAGTAATATTATAAGTTAATCATGTAATTTAGATCAAGGTACTAACGTTGAAAATGAGTGCCTCATTTCGCCATTAAACGTAAGTTTGGCGAACCTAATTTAAGCCTAATACGGAGACTTTTATGGTTAATCAAACATAGCAGATTATCTAGGTTACCGGGAGATCGGTTATGTTTGAGTGATTGGTTTTGGGACTAAGTTAGGGATAGTGTTTCAAAATACAGTCTAGACCATATTAGTCACTACGTATATACGGAGACTTTTGGATTCCGTCGCTGGGTAACTATTTGATTGATAATATATCCGTTACACAGAAAAGATAGCTATTATAAATTATTTCCAAAATTGTTTTTTTTTCCATACAAGTGGTCAGTTCACATTGACTGGACTATAGCCCAGGTGCGCATTCGTAACCCCACTCGGCGGCAGCGGCCGCCTAGACCGTAGTCACTTTCCGCTGCATACGGGGAAAACCACGGGATAGAGGGGTAATCACGTAGCGTTGCTAACGCGCGTTAAGATAATTTAACAATAAAATTATTACCCCTCTGGCTAGATGAAATGCACTAACTAAGGGAGCCGGAAGGGATGCCGTACACCGCCATTAATTTTATTATTAAAATAACATCGAGGCCGAACGTCCAATTATTAATTCAATGAGTTAATAATTAATTTGTGTATGGTCAGACGTCGAACGGCTTCAACTTTAGGATATGGCACTCAAGGTCTTTTAAATTAAATTATATTACACATTATTATATTTATTAGTTACTGTCATCCATCAATTCTCACACATCTCGCAATAGGTAATATAATCGAGACATTAACTTAGGTCAGCGAACAAGAAAAATATCGACCTGTGGATCAGTGCGCAGAAGCCCGTTGAATGAGTTGAGCATGTCGTACAGCGGTGAGTTATGGTTAGACTCGAGAAGAAGAGGCTTTTGATGACTCGAGTTTGCAATATTTTTTATTTGTACACAATGTTTTTCATTACATTTGCGAGGACATAATAACTACAAAAGACAGAAAAATCTATGTTTCATACAACCGCACCAATCAAAAATTTACGAAATAGACAACTTCACTTCCAGATCAGTGCGAGTGGAGCGCGTAGCTTCAATATTTCAAGCAATCACAGAGCAGTACAGTAGTATTCTTGCGGCGCGTGGCCATCTAGATATTTTTCAAGCAATCACAGAGCAGTACCTACAGTAGTATTCTTGCGGCGCTTGGATACTAAATTTGCTTAAACCAACACACAAGCTCATATCAATGTGAAAATCCATAACTCCCATGGGAACTATTTAGGCCATTGTCCTTCTGTATACAGGCATGGAATAACACCATTTACGGGCATGTGTGATGAAAAAAATATGTTTAAAATTTTCATTTTCCATACACGTGCGATAGGCTTGTTTACAACTATTCCAAAGTTCAAATCGATAGCATAAGGTCAGTTCCAGAACTAATACCATGATTTTCGAATGTCCTTGTTACGGTAGCTTCGTCTAGCTATATTGCTATTGCGTAAAGATGGAGATACTCATTCAACCTTGATCCACGGGGCAGCGCCATGACATTAGGTACGGGCCCTGTGAAAGCGCTCGTTTTTAGAAACCCTCATTTATGGCAAACTGTCCAACTTTGCCCTAAAAGGTAAATGTCCCCGCTGTTGAAATATTAGAGACAAAACTGGGTTTATTTGAAACCGTCCTTATTTTACTCATAGTTTTTTTCCATATTGTTACTAGCCTATAGTTCTATAATACTCACGACAAGTTCGTGTTGCCACATTGAGGGACGGAAAGGCTCATATGCAGCTAAATTAAGTAAGAACTGATCTTAAAATGGCATGATGGCTTACCATAAACAACCTACTTAATTTAGGCGGGTAACGGATTATTGAGTAGAGGGGCTCATTTATGCCCGAGTCATACACTCTGTTTTTCACTTCGATTGCGAGAAAATAACAAATATTTGTACAATTGAACAAAAGAGCATAGCAATTTTTACTCTTGCACTTGCTTCTGAAATTACGTAGGCGCCATAATAGAGATGATGTCTACAAATGCAGTATTATTCCAGCTATTTGGGAAGCTCGTTGTGAGCTGACCGCAGTCACTGTTGATTTATTCGCAAAATTAATGGATAGCTTGAACAATCGGCAGTTTGGAATGTTGATGACTATACAAAAAACGTTGATGATCGTTCGCGTGAAAGCTTTCAAACTAATTTCAATTCGTTTTTGGCAAGTTTACGGTGGTTATAAAAAAAAGGAGGCAACAAAATATCCATACTTACATATAAGTCAAAGCACTCTTTGAGCATGTCCGAATATGTCTCCGTGTTGCCGAGATGTGTGTACGGCGTCGTCAGATCTTTGTCCGGAGCCCTGAAGGCAGCCAGTATGCGATAACTAATGACTTCATTATGTTTATTGTACATTACAGCAACTACATGGGACCCTCCTGACCGCTACTTATCACTTGCGGACCAAGAAAAAGAAAAACTCAAGGAAGAGGACGCAAAGAGGACTAAGAAAAAACAAAATTATGAAAGATTAGGTATTCAATTGATTGACCGTATGTCTGTCTGTCTGTCTGTCTGTCTGTCTGTCTGTCTGTCTGTCTGTCTGTCTGTCCGTCCGTCCGTAGGTAGATAGATAGATATGTATGAACCTTATGCACGTTTCACTCAATTTAAAAATTAAGCGAAACTATCTAAATGCGAAGGATTGTAAGATTGAACCATGAGGGAAGCGAATGGTTCAAAAGTACAATCCTGAGCATAGCGAGGCTTTCAAGGCACGAGACGCCAAACAACTTTGCTGCCGAGCGAAACACAACTTTTCACCTCACCACCGCGAGGAAAATTGTAAATGTAATGTTGAGAAAGAGCAGATACAACTGAGTAGTGTAAAAGAAAAACGACTTATAAGCGTACGAGCTGACTACAAAGTTATTACCCTTTTAGAATTGAATGACGAAAAAGAGATTGATATACGGTCATAGCGGAAAAGATTGTGGGCAGTGCAAATAACAACTAAAAACAAAAATAACATTACGGACTACAGTATTCATAAAATTCTACTTACTTACTTGTCTCTCGAAAATCTGACAACGAAAATAAATTCGGTATTTTCATGATCATCATCTCACTATTACGAATTTAACTTTACTAGCATTAAACTTGAAATAATAATATACACCTGAAAAAAACTCTCCCCCCTCCCCTTTTAAAAATATTATATCCACTATCTCAGTGTTTTTCAACCTTTTTCATGACACAACTCCTCAATATGTAAAAATATTGTGAAGTGCGTGCTCGGAAGCGGAATATCATGTTTTTTAATTTTAATTTTTGGCCGTTTGAATAAATAAAAATGTAAACTTATTTCCCTCAAACATGATATTGCCGATTTTTAGAAGCAATTTTAATATTTATAGCTTTTGTGCATAATTTGTTACGAATATTTTAGGTGTATTTTTGTGTGTTTTAGACCTATGTTCGTGATTTTTTTCTATCGAGCGTAATTGCTGGGGCCCGGCGTTCACAACCTTGATGTATCCGGCGGCACCCCGTAGCATTGTAGCCGGAATGGAGTAGGAAACGCCGGCAAGGTCAAAATGCTGTAGGCTGGTGACCACATCATTTCCGTCATTGTTGTCTACTATCTTGACCTTGATAATAGAGCAACCGGGTGGTAGACACTCGTTGTTAGATTGGTCCCATTGTTTTCAACAAGCTAGTTGGGTGATGTGATGGGAGCCATGAGGAATGCAGGGAACTCCTCAATTTTATTAGACACGCGCGTAGTGATTTCGGTGTTTTCTATTATAACACACGGAAACCAAAAATTTGGTGAAGTAGTATTCACAAATCACGACTAATCGACTCTGACGCACCAGCATAAAATTAAAAGAAGCTGGTTATGTCGGAGATACAACCGTTAATTAAGTTTAAGTGGATATTTCTTTGTTGGCTATGGAACCCTAATAAAAAAAACCGGCCAAGCCTGCTATTATGGTAACCCGTAAAATATACAACGTGTTAATAAAATAACGCAAAACCTGAAAACAGTTTGCTCAGAATCGAGCATAGAATGCGAAAAAAATAAAAAATAAAATTATTAACAAGATTTATTTTTTACATTTGTATGGAGTGTTGGCCGTTTTTATAAAGATCCCTTAAGCCTGATTAACGTCGGTAAGGAGTGTCTACTTGACATTAGGTCTACAAATACAAGACTTCCAACTCGATTAATGACCGAAAATCAAGAGTATTACAGCTAGCACAAGACCGCGTCGCGACTATCCATCTTTTTGTAATTGTAACACACGACGCTAACCGTGCTGTTCCACGCGGATGGAGTCGCGGGCAGAAGCTAGTTCTTCCATATGGCAACCTATACCTATACCTATGGTTATCGCATTTATAATATTAGTATGGATTGTATGTATGTAGGTATGTGGTGTATTCCTGGTGGCAAGGTAGCCAGAGCTCCGCGGATGCCCTGTGCCCCTGTCTTTAGTGTAGGAACCAGTGTAAAGATTACTGGAATGTATACTAGTACATATTTCTATTTGTATTTCTATGTAGTTTGTAAACTTCTTATGTACAATAAAGAATACTTATACTTTAGCTATCAATAATACGAATTCTGTAATCAATAAAGGGTCGGCAACGCGCTTGTGACGCAAGCGTCCTTTGACTATATGTCTGCTAACCATCAGGCCGTCATTTAGTTTCGGGGCTTGTCCATATACTTAATATTACGCCATCGTTTTTTGTCGATTTTTGACCCCCCCCTATCATCATCCTGTTCATTCCTTGAATGGACCCTCCCCGCCTAATAGTTACTACCGTCATCCAATGGTCAGACATATGACGAAATATATGGACAGCCCCTTGCCCGCGCCGAGCAAAAGGGTCTTGCGTGAAGGATTAGTCAACAAAAAAAAAACATGAAAGGTATCCTATCCTAAGCCCTTTTCCAAGAAACTCTATAAATGTTTTCTTCTGAAGCAATGTACGATGTGTTAAGATTAGGTGCGATGGTAAGGCAACCTGTAAAATTATAAAATCCATGTCCAACATACAAGCAAACGCATAAAGCAGTCCATAACATCCTGTTCAAAAGCACCAGGCTAACAGAAAACTATAAACGTCACTTAGTATGTGTTAAAATATGCACAAAAGGAAAACACAATGACACATGCACAAGTTGTCAATTACGATTGACAGAGGCAATCCGCGGGTTACTGACAAGTGTATTTTGTCGATGTAAATATGTACCTACACACTGATTTTTCTGCAGAGCGGCAAGAATCGCCAAACTTAAGTGGCAGTGGGCGGGGCACATTGCACGTAGAACCGTTGGGGCGGAAAGGATCTCGAGTGGCGACCACGTACATGTGGACTGATGACCTGGTAAAGTTCACGGAAGTCCGCTGGATGAGGTCAGCGCAGGACCGGTCAGTGTAGCATCTTTATAAGTATTATAGATTAGAGCCACTTAAGATGAAGTAGTATTGAATGAAGACCAGTTAATAACAGTATAGTATTGCATTTTGAGTTGTGGTCAGTTAAATCATATATCTTTCTATTATTTTCCCTACTTTACCATGTTACATTAAGCTAAATGCATTCGTATACTCAAGGACCTGACTTTCACTCTACAGAAGTTTGTAGTCGTGAAGATTTATAGGCGTGTTTTTATGTACATTTGATCCCATTAGTTCCAAGTCACGATCGATATAAAGTTAAGGAAGTTTATAAAAATAAAAAAAACACTTTTTATTTTACCACTTTGTCGGCGTGATTGATATACATATTAGTACCAAATTTCAGCTTTCTAGTGCTAACGGTTACTGAGATTATCCGCGGACGGACGGACAGACAAAGCGAAACTATAAGGGTTCCTAGTCGACTACGGAACCCTAAAAAGTATTATTTGATATTTTATAAATAATTTGAACGTTAAAAACGAAACAAAATACATTCACAAATAAACCGTTTCTGACAAAAATTTAAGTTTTGATACAGCTTTTGCTGTACAACTGTACTTTTCTGTATACCGTAAGCAACAAAAATTCAGCTAGTAATTGGTTCGTAAACTCGGTGCCCTGATCTGTTACTAAAGTTAAAGGTAAGCCATGGTGAGTACAATAATTCAATAGCGCTTTTACAATACTAGGTGCAGTGCCGTCAGGTAATCGGTATGCTTGTGCATATTAAGTAAATGAATCTATTATTGTCATTTTATTTTTTTCGCATTCTATGCTCGATTCTGAACAAACTGTTTTCAGGTTTTGCGTTATTTTATTAACACGTATATATATATATATATTTATTTATTTAATCGTATGGCATACATTATTTTGGCCTTTCATTTTGTCATCTTTAGGGCATTCATGGACCGATGTTGACGTAGAGCTACTCCAATCGATCGGCTTGTGTGGAATGTCCCAGCTTAAGCGCGCGAAACACATTGATTCAGTTTGGTTCGGGTCAAGGAAATTAAAAACAAAACAGACCATAAACAAGAGGTGTCAATGTGTCATATTTGTAATTTCCCACCAAAGATCCAATTCAAAATTAAAACACGAAATAAATATGATAACTATTCGTTATTAATAAGTTATTAAGATTTTATTCTTAATTAACATGATTATGTTGTTTAATAATAATTTTCCTTAACTTAACACATCTATTACTAATAGTATCTATAGGGATAAAAAAGCATGATTAAAACAATATTCTACCCATATGTTACTTTCGTCATTTGTTTATATATAACCCGGTCTGTCTTTTCATTGACGTCACATATTTTTTAGGTTTCCGTAGCCCTTGAAAAACGGAACCCTTGTAGTTTTGCAATGTCCGTCTGTCCGTCTGCGGCTTAGCTCAGTAACCCTTACTATAGAAAACTGTAATTCGGCATGGGTGTATGCGGAAGACCAGCGCTGGCTGCAAAGCTAGCAACATGCTGAGCTGGGTCCAATTCGTGGCAAAGAAAAATGCGTTTTATTTTTATTCTTTTATTATCTGTGCTGTTTTTGTCACGAATTTAAATGTTTTGATTTGATTTGATTTATATAAATTCATCAGGCCGACAAAACCGTAGAGTAAATTCATGAAAAATGTTTTTTAGGGGTTTAGCATTCCCTAGCAGAATACACACGAGCAAAGCAAAACTGAGCTAGCACGTTTTTGGCATTTATTGCAACGCACAGTATATGTCTTTAATTTAATTTAAAATTCTTTTTTTACGCAACACAATTGTTTTACTTGTTCTTTTACCGTTTTTCTTGGTTTCTTTTTAGTGTTTTTTTTTTCATTTACTTTGTTAAAAATGCCGAATAAATAATTTATCTCTCGATAATAAATGGTATAATTTGTAATAATAAACTCCATGCAGAAACCTATACACTTGATCCGTGAACATATGCAATTCGACCATGACAGTTTGCATGCATGCAGGCGTAATAGGTAAGGTAGTGCGTCTTGGATACTGGGCTGAATCAACTATGGAACCCTACCATAATGGGTTACTAATGAAATTCATATATTTCATATGTCATAATCATCATTTGCTTTAAGAAGTTTTCTCAGAAACTGTTAACTTTTTAGGATTATTCATCATCTTCCTAGCGTTATTCCCGGTTGTGTCCGTAAAAGAGCCTGGGGACCGCTTTGCCACCTAATCCCAAGATTTGGCATAGTTTTACGAAAGCGAGTGCCATCTGACCTTCCAACCCAGAGGGAAAACTAGAGAGTGGGTTGGAAGGTCAGATTTATTTATTTATTTAAAATGGCATTCAGATGGCACTGTATTCATTTAACCCAAAATCGTATTTTTTTTTCTCAAAAAGTATGAAACACAAAAAATTTTAGAATAGGCTATTGTGCCGTATTGTGTGTATTGATATTTAATAGTCCCTAGATATGTTATGTTGTAACATATTCACAATTTGGTTATAATTATAAATAATAATTATCCGATTTAAATGACAATTAATAAAAACGAACATAAAACTTAAACTATAGTAGGTCAAAAATAACACCCAAGTAATTGATTATCGACCTAGATCTCAATTAGGTTTGTAGATCACAATGTTTACTCCAGTCTGGAGGAAATTAAAACGTACATTTATTCCGATAATTAACTAACAAAGTTTCAACCGACTTCAATTGAGTATTTCGCCAAGCCACATACAAGGACATTTTCACATTTCCTTTCCACTTAACGACTTGAATTATTTGGCTAGTTGATTATTACAAAAAAACCCAATCCGTCGATTCCTCAAGGATCTCAGAATAACATTGATTACTTAAGTACGTTACGTACTTTATTAATTGCTACTTCAGAGGAATCTCAACAGAATCTGTGTCGTATCTACGACATTCTGCCATATCTCATCTGTGTGGATTTCGTGCTAATCGAATGGATCTGTTATCGATGACGTAGATAGGTGTACCTACGCAACTGCTATGTATATTCTTGCCTTTCATGATATCACAGCAATTTCATGAATGTTATTTACTGTTTTTGCATAAACCGTCAGTCATGACACTCATGAATCATGACGCACTGGAAAATAATAATAATATAGCATAATCTACATGTCTATAAGTATTCGAATGACTATTAAGAACAACGTAATCTAAAAAAATGGTGTTTGAAAGCTAGTTTCCTTTTGCGTTCCCTCATATTTTATAGGAAGAAGAAATGCGACTTGTGTTGATTTTCGGTTGTACTTAGTTGAGTTAAAAAAGAAAGTACAGTCGGCAACAAAAGCTTGAAAAGGAATGCAATGATAGCTTGGTAAATGTATGTTGTATACTAAAATAATAATTGTTCAATTTTAATCCTTACCGCTTACTATTCTGTTCTGTAAGGCAACTTAGAGACTACTCACATCCAATGGCCGCAAGTGAGATCGCAACCCACGTTGTTGCTGTCTCACTCGCTGCAATGACCTTGACCTGAGTAGACTGCTCCAGTAGCCCGGTGGTAGCGCTGACTTGACCTTTGCTCGTGTAGAGAGAAGCCGCTAACGATGTACGTGTTCAGCACGGACAAGGAGCTAGTGTCCACTATGGTGGACAGCACCAGCTGCGGCGGCATGTGTGTCAACGAGACGGTTATGCATTTGGGAGGTTTGGACTTGACTTTTTAATGTGTGCGTCAATCTATAGGTAGAATTACTTTGACACTTATTTTTTTAACTTCCACCGCCCGGAGACGGTAACAGTTATTTACGATACAAGTGCCGAAGATTCTTATATTTTTACAAACTAAACTACTTAAATATAATAAAGCAACACTTTGTTTTCCTATCACAATTTATCTTTGCGGATCAAAAAGAGACAGCAGTAGTTGCATTAAAGTTACAATGTTTGTACAATTTTACTGCAGAGGATTTTAAATTTGTACGCTATTTTCATTGGCACGGGGTTTAAATTTCGGTGCACCCAAATGATCCTTGGGCACACACTGCATTGACAAATAGCGTTCTTACAATAGTTTGTACTAATTAAGCTGACAATTATGTCATGCTTTTAATATTCTTTTTTTTTAGTAATTCAAAGCGGTCTACCTAACTGGGCTGGCCCATAACGAACATTTTCTGTCGATCGTGTATTTACTTTATGAAAGATTGTCACGTATAAAACAAAGTCGCTTCCCGCTGTCTGTCCTTATGTATGCTTAGATCTTTAAAACTACGCAACGGATTTTGATGCGGTTTTTTTTAATAGATAGTGATTCAAGAAGAAGAATAATTCACGGAATTCACGTATTAAATGACACGACAGGCGACATGGTTCGAACTTTTCGGGAGTTCTTCTTCAGGATGAGTGTTTTCGATGTTTGTTTTGAAGAAGAGTTCGAAACATGTCGCCTGTCGTCACATTTAATACGTGAATTTAACCGTGGTTTTATTCGCTTGACTTGTCGCGCGATACGTGGAACTATAAAATTTCGTGTCACGCGATGTGGCCAGGCATGTCGAGCGATTTCGTCTTACGTAGTTGGACTCGCTGGTAAATTTGGCCACTAGTGAATCCCTATGATACGTTAGGCTTGGAGTATACCAAATCGATTCGAACTCAATACGTTAAGTCGATTATTGCCTCAGTTCTGGCTCATCTTTATATGAGCAACTATATCTACATATGTCTATGTATAAAAGTGCGTTAGAGTATAGCAACATATCATACCAGTGTAAATAAACAAGTCATAGTATAAATGCGTAGCATGTCATACCTATAGTTATAAGAATAGTATCATAAAATATGTAATAAGTAGGTAAAAAAAAAAAAAAAAAACATATGAAATATTAAATTGTTTACTTTTATTTAATCCCTCTCTTTTATAAACACGATCTAGTATATAATATTTGACTTTATTTAATAAAAATGTAAAAATGTAATGTTGTAAAATTTAATTTCTCCAAATAAACTTATTAATGGTAATATTTTAGTGAGTTGTGAAAAAAAAACATCGTTTTGGGTATCGTATATAATAAATACATATATAAGCATGTAACATTTTTATATTTTTTGTTTGAAACGTTATAATCTAGAACAAGAAACGGGTGTCACACAAAAGTTACATAGTTTAGTAACAGTATTAATAGTAGCACCATATAGAAGAGAATATTATGTTTGCAGTTGTTTTATATATAATAAATCTAAATCTAGTACGATAGTTTAGCGTATGTAAAAATTTTCAATATTGAATATAACTCACCTCACCTTATATTTTGTGTTTATATATAGTTATAAGAACAATACATGATGAGTATGACAAAAGGTATTTTATCATCGTTATAATTATATACCGTTTATTTGTCATATATATGATAGTATGATTGTTATATTGTATGTATATAATAATTAATTAATTTTCCATTTTACTATATACATATACATACACTACTACTGTATGTAATATATTTATTGTTTATTTTGGGTGCGCCAAGTTCATATAAAATTGCAGCTTCGATTATTGGATTTCCGAAAATTTTTCTCATACAATTTTATCTCATAATGATCTTTATTGATAATTATTTTTGCTAATAACTATCGTAACTCCGAAATGTCTATATTCATAATGTTATTCAACATAAGGATCACTGTTACTACTATCTATGTTTATAAACTTTTATATCATAGTGGTATTTAGCAATATAGTTTAATATCACATTTATTTCTATACATACTAGTGGTTATTGTTAAATTTTGTATTAATAAACTTCTCTCTGATATCAACTAATACCAATATAGTGGTGAATAAGTTCAAGTAGCAGTAGGGAATAGGGACTTAGTCGCAAAACCGACTCGGATCGCGGATAGGTTAGAAGACGGAAGCGGGAGCTTCGCTCCCGCTTTCGTCTTCGAGTTTTTTTTTTTTTATAAAAGAGCTGAAAAACTTGTTTACAAAAAAATATTACTTAACTAGTTAATATTCTTAGTTATGATTTATGATATTAGGACTAACAAAATTATGATATAGTATGTCCTATGTCCATTATGAAGGAAACTGTTATGAAAACCCAAATTATGAGTTCAAATCTGTTCTTAGATAATATTTACAGAAGTGTAGGAACATAAAAGGTAGGAAGTAAAAAAATATGAAGAGATTACAAAGCGGTATTACAAGAAAAAGTTTATATGAGCCAATATGGACCCGTTTATTTTAAACCGCTACGAGTATCACAAAAGAGGTATTTTTATCAATGTAATGTTTTATGTAGACATTCATCATAGTTTATTGTACGTTATATGTTTATGAGTTGGAAATTGTAAGCTCGCCAGTGTAAAGTCGTAAGTAATATTTAAGAAGAATGGTCAGTGAAAGTTTACAATGTTGAATTGATTTATTATCTTACAACAAATAAACGTTATATGTATATGTAACACGTAGTGGTTTTATATATATATAGACATTTGTAGTGTAGTAGTGTAGTAAGTGTGCATGTATATAATATACAAATACTTGTACGTAAACTACGTACGTATGTTTTTTTTAAATATATGTATGTCACCTATAAACTATCGAAAGACTATAGTGATCCGTAACATATTGTTAGTTTATCCGCGCTTTTATATATATGTATATAGTCGTTAGTAAACTTTATAGATTAAAGTGTGTGTGTGTGTGTGTATTATGCGCGCGAGTGAGGTTTCCAAGTCAAAGAGTGACCGGTTCTCGTATATGGAAAAGTTATATATTACAAGAACAGGTCACCGGTGTTTGTTTAATTAAATTCGCTTAACTCGATCGAACCGGTTCTAGTATATGCGGCGACCGGTTCTCGTATAAGCGGTGAACAAAAAAAAAATATATATATATATATTTTCTGTATCATCATCGTCCACGGACGAATCACCTGGCGTAGGGCCGAGTCTCAACAGATCGCAGCACGACGCTGCTCTACCGAGCGTTCCTGAGTCATGGATGTAATCTATGTATTTAAGTATTTATTTATCTATATAAGTATTTATATCGTCGTCTAGTACCCATAGTACAAGCTTTGCTTAGTTTGGGACTAGGTCGATTTGTGTAAGATTGTCCCCAAATATTTATTTATTTATGTGGACAAGAAAATTCTGTTTCTCGGGCTAAAGTCCAAACGGCGTGGAAGATTATGGTAGGTATAAGAGGAGTCGCGGGACTCCTCCTAGTCGTAGTAGGGACATATATTACTAATTGAAAAAAGCAGTTGGGTTTTTTGATAAATCTTTTGATTTCTCTTGTTTTAGTGATGTATTGTTTGATGTGGTGTTGGGGGGTTCCCTTGTTGTGATCTGATGATGGAGACAGAAGGTGGCCATTTGGATAATGTAACTGTGACATTTGGGTTAGCGTTACGGGTTACGAGGGTGAGTTTGGGTAAAAATGTTGACGTATTTACATGCAGCGATGCCGTGGGAGTGTGTTATATTCACATGACTATTTTCAGCGTAGGAATGAAAGGAACTAAACTACTACTACGGTATGTTGTAAAAATCATAGTAATACAGTCGCCATCAGATATTTCGGAGCGGCCAAGGTGCTCACAAATATCGGATCACGCCTCTATTGTCGAGGCATTAGAGACGTGTTCCGATGATTGTGAGCGGCTCACAAAAGCGTCGCAGGGCGGAGATTTCCCCCCTTGCGTCGCCCACTGACAGCGATAGGGTGTTCGTGGACTGCGAGGAGGTCGCCCCGGTCTCGACAGTGGAGGTCCCCAAGAGGGTGAAAGGTGGTGACGTTGGCAGGGAGGTGGCGTTTCGGAAGGCTCGTTTGCAATCCTTTACCGCCTTACCTTTTAATTTTCTGTATAATGATGATGCCTTTGATGTCAAGAAGAAGAAGAGATTTACAGATAACAAAAAAACCGGCCAAGTGCGAGTCGGACTCGCGGGCGAAGGGTTCCGTACCAAGCTCGTGGAGAACTTTTGGGCAGTTGAGGAAATTTACTCGATTGTTTTATTCATAAACTTGTGCCGACTAAGATATAATGTAAGCACATAAGTAGTTTTAAGTCTTTTTTTCTGATGTTCTTTGTGGCATACCGAATCTAAAAATACGGCAGCAGTGTAGGTAACTGTAGTAGCTACATATACGTATAGCCATACATGTATATTTTCAAAAAAGAAAACATTTATTTAAGTAGTGATTTTCACTTCAACAAAACCCTGATAACCAATTTGTCACGAAGAGGCAAACTGTACAAAAGAAAAATCTACCTCATAATCATAAACTTGGTACTGTATACATAAATCGCCCTTTGGGTTTTATGAGTCTTAATATGAAATAATACTGACCTCACTGCTGTATTTCCTCTTGGTTCCACTTGTGTTTCCATTCATCTGAGTTTTACTTTTCTGATCAGATTTAGACGATCTTTCAGAGTCATCATTGTGTCTGCTTCTAGACTGATTGGCACTGTCATCAGAATCTTTCCCATTTCCATGCCCATTGTAGTTTGTGGCTGATACAGGATAACAACTTAGTATTAAAATAAACAACATACACACATAGTGCATTTGACATCAGCGAGGTCAATCTTTGTCACATTTTTTTGGGTATTTATGTCCTTTAATTGTAGTTGCTCCCATACAAACATTTGTTCCTCTCCAAAAACTCTCCAAAACATCATAAAAAAATCTTATTCATCATCCCTATTATAAATTACTTGAGTGTTGCTGTTGTACTCTTTGGTGCGATGTGCGCTCTCAGGTGGTAAAGTAGGTACCCGATATTTCGTATAAAGGCGCAGCTTGAGCAGGTTAACACACTCATAAACCTTATCTTCAAAATAATTTGTAAGTACCCGCTTGTCCAAACCCCTAAAATATTTGTCAGTAGGTACTTAGCCTAAAGTGTAAGAACGAAAACAGCACAAATACAAAACCGATGCCATTTAAATACGCCCAGCGGTATAAACCCCCCAATGTAAAGGGGTGTCCGAAATGGCGCGAGCACACCAGAACTTCCTTTTATGACGTAGGCAAGGGATAAGACGGAATTTTTGGAAATTCCATCCCTAAGGGGGTTCAATAGTGGTGCAAAGTTTGTATGGGGGAAACATTATTTTTTGAACTAGAGAAAGAAACCACTATAATCCTTCAATCCTTTCCACTATTGTAATATATGGTATATACTATATGCATGGTAAGCCGTTTATTAGTCAAAATACATAATCCAACTGCTAGCAGAAAAGTAGGTTAGGCTAAGTTAGAACCAGGACCCTTACAGAACCGAACAGCTACCAGAAATGTAGGTTATGTTAGGTTAAAACTGCGACGCTCAACCCTTAAATGCATAATGATGTATATATGCATCGTATATTGTATATGTTTTTTTAAATACTATGATTTTTTTCTTTATTTTTCCCTCAATCTATACAACATGACACATCTATTTCAATTTATTAAAAAGTTATACAAAAAATCATGCATTACTCTTAAAATCTAAAACTTAAAACTATATTAATATACCTAGGTAGTTAACAAATGTATTTAATCTAAAAGTAATATGCCTAGGTAACACACTTTTGTATACCCACACAATGGGATCCGCTATATCTAGGTCGGAAAGTCGGTCGGTCGGACTAGTTTCTGTTGCTAGAAATAAATATAACAGAACAAATAGAGACAAAATAAGTTTTTCCTTGTAAACTTCTACTCTCGAGGGTTATAGGGATTCTTAATAAGGTACTTTTGTAAACTCACTTTTAATTAAATTTCAGTAATCGCCTCCCAACCACACGGCGCGAGTGAGGTGGCACACGGCG
This sequence comes from Epinotia ramella, assembly GCA_947578815.1. Taxonomy (NCBI): domain Eukaryota; kingdom Metazoa; phylum Arthropoda; class Insecta; order Lepidoptera; family Tortricidae; genus Epinotia; species Epinotia ramella. Next base: position 15,894,072 of record OX388222.1, read on the forward strand.
TCACGGCCGCCGGGCGCAGAGAGCTATATGGCTATATATATACTTATATCAATCATATAAATAATATATATATAACATTTATATATATATTATTTATATATATATATATATATATATATATATATATATATATATATATATATATATATATATATATAAATAAATCTAAATCATCTAAGTCAGATTGTTACTATTCTATTCTCTATTTTTACTAGTATCTGGTAAATGGAGAGAGAGTTAAATTTGTATTACTTTAGATTATAATGTTTTTTAGCTATTATCTGAACCGCTTGATGAAAATACCATTGTATTTTTTTTTGTATGCGGTCTCGAAAGGTCAAATATGATGTTTATCTAAGTCTGATTGTTACTATTTTACTTGTTTTACTTTAGAATAATTAAAAAAAATTGCTATTATCTGTTCCGCTTCATGAAAATACTATTGTATTTTTTTGTGTATGCGGTCTCAAAAGGTCAAATATGATGTTTATCTAAGTCAGATTGTTACTAGTATCTGGTAGTTTTTTTTATTAAACGTTGATTGTTTATATTCTAAGATTTTCTAGTCTTCAGAGTCTCAGGTTTATATAGGAAGAACACAATGGTTCAAAGAAATGTGAGCCAAAACTAAGAGTGAGTATCCACGGGAGCTGTGCGAGGCAGCGGAGCGGTGTGCATGCACTTGTTCCTCTTGGTGTGTATCCTCGTCCACAGTCCGCTGCTTCGCACAGCTCCGGTCGATACTCACCATTAAATAGAGAGTTGCGTTTGCTTTATTTTAGAATAAATTATAACTTCACTATTATCTGAACCGTTTGATAAAAATTACGTTGCATTAATTTTGTGTATGCGGTCTCAGGTGGTTAATGTTATGTGTATTCTGTGATTTATGTACATCTAAGTCAGATTGTTACCAGTATGTGGTAGTTTTTATTAAACCGTTGATTTCTTAACATCTTTTCTTTATTGGAGAGTTCTCGCTAAGATAAGTAAGCCAAATTAGGCCAACTTGGCGTGGGATATAAATGTCTAACGCCTCGCGATTTATTCAAAAGATTTATCTACACTTATGCTATCTTACACTATTATACGAGCCATATATATGTAGGATAAAATAAAGCTCGATACTTTAACAATGTTGCTTATTTATTTATTTTAACGGCAATGACAAAATACTAAAAGGTTTCAAATCTCACTTGAAAAGGTATTCCACTTACCCAATGTCTCAGATATCCAGGTACAAATAAATATCTGTCTATAACAGAGGGAACCATTAATAGAAGTGAGATTAGAGGTTATTTCAGATATAGATGTGCATTAAAAAAAACCATTATAAGTACACGAGTTTTAATCTTCAACAACAATTAGAAAAGTTGAAAAACCCCCAACATTTCTCAATATCTCAAAAACTCGTAACAGATTTTCATGAAACATGGCTAAGAACACTCGGGATAAAATTATCTATGACCCAAAAAAACGGGGTCCCTTTGTTTCCCATAAACTTATTGTTCTGAATTTCGATAGTCAGAAATTTATATCCATATAATTTATAGACATAAACATCAATAGTCATAGTTTTTATAGTTATATGTAAGTATAACGCTTTATAGTTCTAACATTAATGACCATTACCATTACCATTCTAATATTAAGTATTATAATCACAAAAGTCAGAAAATTGATATCCATAACTATCAAAAATCTATCGATAATTATTCATAAATATTCTGAGGTATATATTTCAATGTACTAATGGTTGTTAAATATACTGAGGCATATATTTCAATGTACTAATGGTTGTTATTAATATCCTTTTAACGCCTAAAGTGAATTACGTCTAAGAGACCAAATCTATAACATCCATAGTCATATATATAATTACTCAGAAACATTTCCAGACCTACATTTGAAGATGTCTGTGAAGTTAGCATATCAAGTTTTAGCAGATCACAAAAAAACTAGAGTTCTATTCGCATGCAACATATTTCTATAGTTCCTGATACATTTTAGCAATAGTTCTGGCGTTTTTACAAAAAAAATCATTCTCATGTATTTCAACCAAATGATATGAACTTCACGTACCTAGCAGATCAATTTCCTCCAAATGGACTAAAAATTAATACCCTGCCTTCTCACAGGGTTCCCTAGAGTCCCTGATACTTATAACACTACAGATCGCATTTCTCAACCGACTGTAGTGCAATTTTTTGAGCAGGTACAAAAATTATAGATTTTTTCCATTAAACTTTTTTGAAATTAAAAAAAAGGCACGCGAGTTATACAGCACCCAGAGCCACAAACATACTCATACTCGTAAAAGCAATAAGTCAGGGCTCAAATATGAAATGTCAAAGAAAATATTAATTTCTTTAGATCAGGTTACAGAATTATATGATCACTGGCTTGCCTATAAACCAATAGGTGTGAAGAATCAATATCTTAGCTTTATTGGATGTTTAAGTCGTCAGTCAATTCGAAACAAGAGAGTTTATTCTAAGATTAGTCCGAGAGTTCGAATCCCGGCAGGGATTTACTTTTTCTATAATTTTAAAGTATTCTTGTTTATTTAAAGTAACGACACAGGTTCGACGAGTCATTCCAGCTCATGTCTTTAAGACAAACAGTACGTGTGTGGAAATAATAATGTACCCGTCATATTGGGAATAACTTTTTAACAGACTTAAGGGTGGGTGGGTTTGACATCACTGAGACAACCCACACTAGAAACAATAGGTACGCAAGGCCTGATTGTGAAGAATTAAGTTTCTGTCAAAAAAAAATACCGGGTTGCACTCCGGGAGTGCCGGCAGAAGTGAAAACTCAATAACATTGTAACATACGGTTTAGCATTCAATTAAAAAAAGGATGTTAAATGCATTCGGGAGGTGCTTTCCTATATTAGACGGCGCGAGTCATAAGCGAAAGCGGCTGTTATGTTAGGTGAATTGCGACCCTACAGCGCGCGAGCCGAGCGAGCGAAGCGAGCGTGACGCGGCATCGTCCGGCGAAGCGCCATAACCGAACCTTATAATTTTTTCCTAGTTGAATATAAAATAACTGCCGCTAATTCCCCTGGGTGATCGGGGTCAGGTGATTAACGTGAATAACGTGCGAAAGCGGGCAATGAGTATGTTATTTAGCTGAATGAAACTTATTAAATTTAATAATTTTGCAGACGGACAGCAAGAATTTTACTGTGATGGAAGCGGAAATTTTAAGGACCACCACATCAATGTTCAAAACAAGTCACGCCACGTGCGTAAACGAATTTTGAGCAGCAGTGCTATTTCACTCATCCAGCAATAATACTTCGTTGTTTCAAAACTTAATTTAATTAACTAGTTTTAGTCATGACAAGGAAATTGATCATGACCATCAGCATCTATTGGTTTTTAAATAGCATTTGTTATTGATACCTATAGATAAACTTGTAACTTGTGATGTATTTATAATTTCGCCTTATCGTAAAATCTAGGTTTATTTTAAAAGGAGAATAAATGTACCGAAACTCAAGCCCCAATTCCTTGAATTCAATGTCCTGATAGAATGAGTGATTACTGATTATAGTAGATGTACAAAAACATTAACAACTTTACTGCAACACACGACGACGAAGTTAGAGGTATCATTGTATGGAAAATCAGGTAAATTGTTGTTTCGGCCGCGAAATACTGCGTTTAAGTACATGGTTGTTATGCAATTTTGTTGCTATAAAAGCGCAAGGATTCTATTGGCAGCTTTAAATTTACTCCTGGACAATAAAAAAATGCATCATCTTTTTAAGATTTTAAATTTTTAATTACATTTTATAATTTATACTTTATTACGATAATTTGATGGTTTACTATCCATTTAGCATCACTACGTTATCAATTTGAACATAAGGCCACATGCCTATTAAGACTAACTTTTCAAAATATTTGGGTTTTCATTGTATTTTGCATCTGTGTGGGCCATTTTCAAAGGCTTGACAGTTGACAGCAAGCAAAATAAACCGTCGCCGTCAAGCAAGTTAAATAACAGTGTAATATCATCATTCTCCTAGCGCTATTCCCGGTTATCTAAGTTTAAAACAGTATATAAGTTAAATTCAGTTTACACGACGATGAAAAATGCCACGAAAAGTGTAAGTAACAAACAAAATAAGTTAGTTTATTATTTCAACGTTGGTCGTCTTACTTATTTGTGTGATGAATACGTTTTCAGCCGTTCAAAAGAGGAAGCTTTGCGAGGACTATTTTAGGTGATCAATAGGATATAGGTATTATAATATCATTAATATCTATGACTACAAACTACAGAAAATCATTGAAATTTTGCTTTGTGTAATGTGTAAAGGAGATAGGGTTTGTGTATAAGGGGTCGAGGTTTGATGGGCGCGGGAAATGTATGAAACTGTCATTAATTTCATAGACATTACGCGCCAGCTCTTACGAATCGACCTGTACGCGTCAAGTAGATCTAAATGTCAGTTTTTGTATAGGAAAGTGACAATTAGTCTTAACGGGCGTTCGAAAAGTTACGTAACTACCCCACATGCCAGGTTACACTAGTTATGTCATTTTATTGTATTTGATTATAAATAAGTCCTTACTTGCACTTATTATCAGAATCTTTTTTTGGTTATTATTTCAAAGAGTTGTTGATGCTCTGACAATACTTTACAAGATGGTTATTCCCAGATTTGACTATGTATTTTTTTCTTTCGTAGCATCACATCACGCCCATACATATACAAAATCGAAAAGAAAAGTTAAAAACTAGAACCACAACGGTACAGGTATATTTACTTATATGTATAAGTATATATTCTATCGTTACAAGTTACTACCATCCACTAAATTGTCCAATTTTCTACTCGATTTGCTTGGCAAATATTTGGTAAATTCTTAAGGTGGGTTTTCAATAAAAAAAGTTACCAAAATAAACTTTACTTAGACGAGGTGATTCAAAACTAGATAACAATCTTTAAATTTAAGAAGAACCCCTAAAAGTCGACGCCTTCTAAAATATTTATACATGGATATGTCGGTATGAATATTTGATATCTAATATACCTGCCTGGCTAGCATGGTTGCGTTTATATAGATATATATCCCTTGTCCCATCCATCCTCCCATTGTCTCTCGCCTTAGAATATTATACACTACGAGGTTTTCAAAAACTGACACACGCGCGGTCAAAATTTTCTCAGAGGAATTTCTAACGAAATTTCTATGAAAGTGTTGTCGCGACAGTTATTATACGCCATCCTTATCTATTCACGAACGCGTCTTGCAAGAAAGAACAAGCCAGGTATAGATGTAGCGGCTCATTTTTTGAATAAATACGAAACTATGCTATCGCCGGGTCCCCGGAGACGTGTCTTTGACATCGCCGGGTGGCCGTCGACCGCCACCTGACGGATAATAGCAATTTGGCGGCTGCCACTTGAAGGGATATAGATACAAAGCTTTCGTCCCTTACCGGCGACTATGTAAGTGCGTTAGGGACGAATACATTATGTCCGACAAAAACGCGATCTTGCTAACAAAGGTTGGCCTGGCTTGTGATCATTTACGTGCCAGACATTTTATTTTTGCAAATTAAAATCGTGTGCAAAAAGTATGGACCTCGATTTGGACTATCTGTGTCACGCGTTCGTTGTTTTGCGTGTGCAGTGCGAGTCATTATGACTTTATAGTGGTATATCAACCTAATACAGTATAATGGGTGATAATAGCCCATTTGCTAAAAGTTCTGGTAAACTCCATCTAAGGCTAAATATTACCGCGAGACCGATAGCGAACAAGTACCGTGAGGGAAAGTTGAAAAGAACTTTGAAGAGAGAGTTCAAGAGTACGTGAAACCGTTCAGGGGTAAACCTGCGAAACTCGAATGAACGAACGGGGAGATTCATCGTCATTCCGCGGCGTACGGGCGCGCGCCTCGATGTTACGTGTCGCCTCACGGTGCACATGTGACACGGGTCGCGTCCGTCGACGTTCACGGACGGCGTGCACTTCTCCCTTAGTAATACATCGCGACCCGTTAGACGTCGGCCTGAGCTCCGTACGGGAGTCCAATTGCCTTTTAGGCCGTTGGACCGTTGCTGCCTAGTCAATTGAACCGATGGTCGAGTGGCTAACGAGGCAAGTAACTGTCGACCTAGCTTTAGAGTCGCGGGTTCAAATCCCGCACCCAACGAAAAAAATGTTGGGAAAGAAGTGTTTTTGGAATTGTTTGGATATTCACTAGTAGTGAATCGGAAACATCGCAAGAAAAATAAATGCACAAAGGTAGCACATAAATAGAAAGCACATTCCAAATTGCGTCATAATACCGCCATTATCGATCGATAATGCGTTGGCAAGATTGAAGATCTACGCTAGATCATAGATCCAAATAAGTGAAATTAAAAGATAAGCCTACTACCTACGACCATGACTAAGATAATAGGAATCTAACGACACGTGATAAAAATCGATCAAACCGTAGACTGTAGCTAGCGAAATAGAATTGTTCTTGTACCCATACATGCCTACATGATACATACGCTAGAAAAACATAACCCTTCTGAGGCTGCGGTTATGTCCATACAAAATATATGGGACTGCAGCGACAGACTCGTGGTTACACCATTTTGTCACACCAGTGTGAGATGAGTAATTAGTTTAACTCGTGGTCACACCACGAGCGAGCGAAGCGAGCGTGCCGCGGCAGCGGCCGGCGAAGCGCAAGAACCCAACAGTGTGCTATAGGAATGTGCTGCCCCTTTAAGAAGTCTAATAGCATATTTGCTCAAGTCGCATCACATCAACCGAAAGACTTCCACTGCTAGACATACTCGTAGGCATGAAATTATGGTTGGAATGAATAAATAAAGTGATGAATAAATACTAAGCGACGAAATCGCGTTATAAAAGCTTTTTTATCCTTTTCTTTTTACGAGAAATAATGGCTTATTTACGAAGCGATTTAAAGCAATACAGCATTTAATCCTTATCCAATTAAGTACCTTAAATACATTGTGCATTTAATATAGACCAATTTGACCCTGTACATCATGTAATTTTACATTACACATTTAAAATACAGGGACATAGCGGCAGCGGTCAGCATTGCAACCGTGCGAAGCCGGGGCGGGTCGCTAGTTAAGTAGTCTATATAAATACGAATAATAAAGAGATATTTATGTCTGTGAAACGTTAGTTTGTAGCTTAGTAGTTGTGTGGTTATCTCCAAAACTACTCATTTGTTTATTTTTTCCTGCGGCACAGTCTGGGTTAATTTTCACGGCCAAGCGGCTACAGTAGCGGTATCTACGGAAGGGTTAGTAGGTACTTAGTAAAGTTCTCAAAGCTTATTAATATAGTATAATTATATTTTGTTTATATATTAAGTTTCATAAATATTCGTTCCATACCAGTGACGGCGCGTGAAAATGTTCGATGGGCAACCCGGAACAAAATAAGTTATGAAAGAGTTTAGAGTAAGTATAAAACTATACTCGTAGGTTTGCCTAAAGATACATTTTAGGCAAACCGGTGGGAATCAGCTTGTATGGCTTCTGTTCCAAACCGTGTTTTTTTTTTATAAGTATACCTTTTTTTTAATAATGTATGTATGTTGCTACGCTTGTTCACTAGAGACAACTTCGAGCAGGTAATCTTGTCGGAGATTTTCATCGAGAACATGTTCAAGATATATTGGACTTGTATAAACAAGGACTCCAATTGGTAAATTTTACATTGACATCATTTTTTCATTAGTAGGTATTAATGTATGATTTGTCAAAATAAAGAGTTTCATAAATCCCAGCCAAAATGTACATACTCATCCACAAGTATGTGTACACTCGTAAAACATTCTCTTCAGCACTCGGGTAAATTATAAAAAAAATTACGTCAAAGATATGTTTACACTTGCAGCTTGTGCCTTTGTAATAACGCGATAAGACAGGCTAGCAATAGATAACCATTGCGTTTCGGAACGAACGGTGACGTGACACATCGAGAGTGGTGTATAATCTGTGGCGTTTCCTATCTGGGATTTCGTTCACGAAACATTGTACACGGTACTTTAATTAAAGAAAATGTAATTAATCAAGTTTAAACCTAGTATTTCGTTTTATAATAAATCGTGGTGAACGAATTACATTGTGTGCATAAATTCAAGGAATTTCTATTATTTTCGTCACCACATAACCTCAACCCACGCTACGCAGCCGCCGCGGGCGCAGCCGGGAAGCAGCGTGAGTATTCCTGTGGTGTCATCCCAAGACAGGGTCTGGTTTCACACATTATAAATGTGAAAGTGGGTCTGTCTGTCTGTTACCTCTTCACGCTTAAACCGCTGAATCGATTGAGATGAAATTTGGTATAGAGATAGTTTGAGTCCTGGGGAAGGACATAGGATAGTTTTTATCCCGGAAATCACCCCCCAAGGGGATAAAGCGGGGGGTGAAAGTTTGTATGGAGCTACGATATAAACGAGTTCCACGAGGACGGAGTCGCGGGCAGAAGCTAGTATACTATATATACTATACAGGGTGGAATCTTGAACGTGATCCAAAATCCATGATTCTGAGCAACTTTTATTATGGGACCAACTTTGTGTTATGCCAAAAAAAACACACCTGTTCATACATTCTTGTCAGTCTAAAATGAGCAGAGTTAATGAAATAGTTGGATTTTTTTGGCATAACACAAAGTTGGTCCCATAATAAAAGTTGCTCAGAATCATGGATAGATTCACATTTTGCTATTTTGGATCACGTTCAAGATTCCACCCTGTATATAATGTTATAAATGCGAAAGTGTGTCTGTCTGTCTGTCTGTCTATTACCTCTTCACGCTTAAACCGCTGAACCGATTGCGATGAAATTTCTTAATTTGTTAGCACCTTATATAGACAGACTAGAGCAAATGTCATGAAGCTTTTGTACCATCCTCGATGTCGGAAAATGATGTATAGGAAGAACGTTTTTAATGTGTCCATTGTGGTTTATATCTAACAAACTCCCTGTAAACCTGAAAGTGCTCGAGGGGTTTATAAACGTAGCCTCACAAGTTTGCTCTTAGACCGTTGTTTTTATAGTATCGGTTCCACAACACTTCGGGAGCTCAAATACCGCGAGCCATCCGGTTGCCTCTTGCACACTGCAACCACGCGTCATTGCTCTGAATATATGGGTTTTGAGTCCAAGAATAAAATGGCTTTAACCCGTTCGCCTTCACAGAAAAGAATGCGGAAGATTTCAGTCTATTGTTTTTCGTCTATTAGTGACGTCACAATCTTCCAGCGTAATCGTTTCATATGAAGTTGCGTTTTGCGAAAAAGGGACGGAACATACCCCTTCTTAAAACTTTGGACACTTATAACTTCGTGATTATTTAACCTTTTGCGTTGTTTTATTCTCCATTTGACTACATGTTTAATCCTTTTTCGAGAAATTTGACATTATTGATTATTTTATTTAGTGTCTACACCCCTATTGCAACTGATCATCGAAGATCGCCATGCGACATACCGTGAGATAGAAGCTTCCTTAAGTATTTCAGGGACCAGTGTTCACAGTATTTTGCATGATCACTTAGGCGTAAAAAAGTTGATCTCACGCTGGATACCACATTTACTCAGTGAAGACCAAGCGGCTTGGGTTAAGCGGCTTCCTTAATCTCTTTGATAACAGATAACTAGTCAACAGATGACCGGACAAATTGTCAACTTCAACCCTTAATTACTTTTGATTTTAAGCTAGTAAAAATATCATTTTGATTTTTATGCATAAATGAGTTATCTCTATATATGTATGTAAAACTTTGGACTTTTATGCCGAGTATATGCTTTTTTAAAGCTTTTTTTATAGTAAACTTGGTCCCCGGATCACGTCCACTTTACGTAATGGCAGTAGTAGGGAAAAAGTCACTTGGTGGCAAAAACCGACTCGGATCACGGATATATTAGAGCCAGCCGGAACAGAGATGGGTAGAGCGTGCTGAAAAAAACGCCATATGCCAAGTTTCATCAATATACAATGGATTTTGCCAGCGGCTTTGTCTGAGTACAGTCACCAGCAATAACATCTGCCACAACATAGCACGCATAAATATCTGACACTATGTCTAATGCCATAAGGATGTGTCAGATATTTTTGCCGGCTTTGTTACGGCAGATATTGATGCCGGTGACTGTACCTACATCGTCGTTATCGTCCTATATTAACTTTCAATTCCAACTAATGTTTCACCCCCTTTATGGTACGACCTGCAGAATAAAAAGTACCCTACTTCCTTCTCCGATTCTTTAACTGTCTCCATAAAAAAAGAAACTAATTTCGTTCAGCGGTTAGTGAGAAAAAGTAACCAGCAGTTACTTTCAGATTTGTAATATTTTGTATGAAGGTGATGCACACAAATAACTAGACCAAGTATCCAAACAGTATTTTACTACGATTTGTACGCTTGACGTCAAAGGTATGTGTATACATGTTTGAACCTTATTGTGTAATTAAAAATATTGCTTACAAAATGGATGCAATAAAAGATGATAATTAGACCTGCCAACTAGCAAATTGAAAATTTGAGATATTTATTAATAAAATTATAAATATATTTACATGGGATATTAAACTACTAGTTACATTTTTTATTAATTTTAGTATACGTTGGTCGTTGGTCTTGGTTGGTTGGTTAGTGATTCTCCTTGATTGTAGTAAAGAGTTTGTATTAAAGAGGACATCCACCTGCATTCCCATGCGTGACCCAGTGAGTACGGCTTGATCACAGCTTACTTTTAAAATAAATTATTGAACTAAAAGACTGAGTCGACGCTCGAAACTGATGCCGCAAGCTCTTAAATCTAGTATGGGTCTATGTTATATTTGACATACAGTGATATTTCGTACACATAATATGTCGGTCGTACGCAGTAATTTCGGAGCATTCTGGCGGCAGGGATGGAGGTTGTGTCGTTTGTGATAATTTACTTATTAACGCATACCTCATGATGAATAACAATCAAAATGCCTAAATGATGACTTCACGATATTTTAAAAGGAACCCGGGGAGGGACTTAAAAACTAAGTAGTTCAAGTCTCGCTGAATCCAAGAACAAGTAATTTGTAACACGAAGATGTCGTGACCTAACAAAGTTCTAAGAGAATTCTAAGGAAGTGAGGGCCCTTCATAAACAAAGATTTATCTCAGCTCCATCCGGCCCTCTGGTGTAACTTAGCACTGAATGATACATTCAAACTTCGCCTTTCACAGTGTGCGGGCACTGACAGACGAAGAATGGATAAGAAAAGGAACTAATTTGATCCCTGCCTTTCATCAGCATAACAATGAAAAACGATTTTCGGCCAAAGCTGAAAGCATAGAACTTCGTTTGCTTCGCTCCCTCGTTCGATCACACAAAAACTGCTGAACGGATTAAGAAGAATTTTAGTATACAGATAGAGTATAGCCTGGATGAACATATAGAATACCTACTCTTTATCCCCATGCGACCTAATAACCTGTCGCGTCTAGTATTAGAGGTAGGTAGGTAGGTAGATACATAAATGCGATTAATGCAAAACGACCAACCGATCGGCAGCTTGCGCGAACACTCTTTTTCAAGTGTAGTACCTACGTAAGTAAAACGAACGATATTGGCGAATCCACCATTGCTAATATGCAGCGTGCGCTCGCGAAGTACATGCATTTGCGTTATCTATGTATATCTATATCTGTGATCCTGGACCTCAACTGTACTTACGCCTACAACCTTATCTCATTATATAAAAGTTAATAAGATGGTAATGTTAAATATTTTATTCATGTCATGACCGATATCTAAAATTCGACGTCACGCGAATTCTGTCACGAAAAACTAGCTTGTTGAGCACTCGTATCTTGATTGATGACCATGTTAATAAAATTTTAATCAACCAAATATAACTCGGAGAATTGCCGGCTCTATAGAGCGTGATAATAGGAAATGGTTGCTAAGGAGCCTAATCCCAATAAGGTCTTTTACGTCACTCCGGGCGGTAAGTGGGATTTACCGCCCACGGGCGCAGCGGCAAATCTCCCTTCACACCCAGGAGAAGACGTAAAATTGTGTACGCACCACGGGCGGTAATTCGTAAAGCCCCAGATCGCATATTTATCGCCTTTTAGGTGTTTGTTCGGGCCACAAACACCTGCGGTCTGGGGCATTCACGAATTCACCGCCCTAGGTACGTAATGTACTATTCCCTTCGAATAGATGGAAATTGCTTCCGTAAAAACTAGTTTCTACGCCAATAATCGGAATTAAGGCACCGTAGGTTCATGGTCTTCTCTCCCTCTCACTGAGCATAAGCGTGAGCGAGATGGAAGTGCGTGCTCGGAAGCGCGGATATCATGTTTTTTAATTTTAATTTTTTGGCCGTTTAAATAAATTAAAAAGTAATCACGGAGTTCTCTCAAACATGATTATGGCGATTTTTAGAAGCAAATTTAATATTTTTAGCTTTTGTGCATAATTTGTTACGAATATTTTAAGTGTATTTTTAGTGTAAAATTGCTTAATCATGTTTCGAATCACTGATCTCGCAGCAGAAAAGCCTCAAGATTAATATTCGTATTTTTTTGAAACCATATTAATTATAAACAGACGCATTAAATATTGTTTCAATAACTATGTTCGCTTAACTTTACACTAGCGAAACCCAGGCCTTTTTAGGATGATGCAACTAGGATAGCGTTATAATAAAGATGACGATTTGCAGTACAAGAGAGATAAATCTTACATGTGACAGAGGGCGTCCACAGTGACGAACTGGCCATGAAACCATGGCCATGAAGGCATGCAGCTCATTGGGAACTTCACGCATTTCGTTCCAAGACTTCCCAATTTTCATTTGCAACTTCTTATCGTTACTAGGTGATAAACATACAGATACCTTCACCCCTCTCGTGACTTCCGTCGATGGCGTATTCGCGCCACATATGACCTCCTTTGTCAAACACATAGGCGAAGCCCTCGCAGACCGTTGGAATAAATCACTGCGTACGATACTGGGTTGGCTTAGAACAAGGATATGCACTGCCATATTTGGAGCATGTGCATACGAGGCACACGCCACAAATTCAAACCAGCCCCCCTATTCTGTAAATTGTTTTAAGCTCACCTCAACGCTCACCCACAAATATATCTGGACACCGCGATGCGTAGTAACTAAGCATCGGTAGAGATCTAGTTTCGTGACGGGTGACCGGCGGGGTGAGCCGTATTAGCGCTTAGCGAATAACTAGGGCGGTGAATTCGTGAATGTCCCAGGTCGCAGATGTTTGTGGCCCGAACCGAAGGTGAGGGCCATCCATGTGCGATATGGGGCTTTACGAATTACCGCCCGTGGTGCGTACACAATTTTACGTCTTCACCTGGCCACAATGCGCGTTTTACGGTACACGCAGCGTGCGGTAAAACTCATTTTTGAGAAAAGCACTATACACGCTTCGACCATAAGTGCCATCCTGGCCTCGTATTATAGCCGGACCTCGAATAATCTTAATGTCGAAGAGAAGATAAACGCGATCAGCGCGGTTAGCACATGAGTCTCGCACTATCCGTCTCTTTCTAAGTTTTCTAATAAGAGAGACCACAGTGCGAAAGAACTCGCGCGCCGTCTTGTGCAAACCGTGCTTTACCTACGTCTGCTGCTTAGTCGCATCGCGCGCGACTCTTGTCTCACTCGCACCATTCAAATTAGAAAGAGTAGGGTAGATCTTTCTCGACTCGCGTCGCGGCGTTGCATCAGTTGTGCTAGCCCCGCTGGGCAGAAGATTCACATATGCGTTGCCGACCCTTTATTGATTTGAGGATTCGCTTTGTTGATAGTAAGGGATCAATGCAGGTACTCCACTCTCAACAGTACACAGCTCGGACGATGATTGTTCATGATGTGATGTACTTATGTGCGTCCACAGGTCTTACTTTATTTGGAGGCGTGACGGTATATTATGTATATGAATAAGGTTTTCCTACATGTCACGTACATGCGATAACACAGTTCTTAGTCGTGGAGTTCTTTAGTGTGAGAGGATTAGTGACAAGTGTAACAACAGGGTCTCAGGTTCGGTAGTCTCAGCCTCAGGCCATGTCGTCATCAATCAAGGGTGCAGCCGGGTAATTATAACTGGAACAATATAGTGTGTGAATTGGTACAGTATCAGTTGTGTGGTAAGGTATGTCTGTAAGGGGAGGTGGAGGACATTCTCGGGGACTATGATCCCTACATCTCAGATGGAGATGGTACGCATAAGGCGGCAGCTCATATGTCAGATATATAAAGGATTCCGGAAGCTGTATGTGTAGGTTCATAGTTGCATAATATATGCTAATGCAGATACCTAAGCTAGAGTGCTATAGATAGGTACTCATTCGCGGCCATGAGAGCAGGCCTTTAAATAGCGCTATTTTCGTATAGCGCTATCATTTATAACGTTATTATTCCTAAAACCGCTATACTCGAAACCGCGTGTTTCGCACGGTAAAGGAATTTAACCCTTACACTATTGTGATAAGAGCGAAAGAAATACGTGTATCAGTTTCCTTAGTTGTACCTATTTACCCGCAGCTCGCTTTCATTTAATAATCCTAAGGGGTTGCACCAAACCGTCAGTATTCGTAAGCAGTGTTCGTTAAAATTTGAATGTCGGTATGGAAAGTTTGACATGACAGCTGCCGGCGCCATATTTAACGTTGATCTCGGGCTTTCTTTCTTTTACAGCCCTTGGTAAGTAATGTACTATTTCATCACATTTGTTCGAAAAGGGGCTTCCTAATGCGCAGACATACAGAGCAACAATAGCCTAAGTTACGCCCAGGCGTAATGGTTTTTTTCTTATTTATTTTTTATTATTATTTAAGTACGTGACGAACATCCATGTTGCTCATCGTCACTGCATTCCATTTCACCAATCTAAGACACGAAGGTCGCTGATAAAGTGATAGCTGATAAAAAGACTATGGAAATCAATCTTGATAACACTCAGTGCACTGAATGTTTTGGGGTTTTGCCGCAAACTTTGGGAATGACAATAATTTATGAAAATTATGCAAAGTCCAATGACAAGTACTTCATCACGATGACGGCTTTGGAAAGAATTCATTCGTCATCCAAAATTATCAAATTGAACGCAATCGTATACGCCTGCCTAATAAATTGCAATCAGACTGTGTGATATAAATGTCAAAACTTACAACATAATATCAGTATACAATCGGTCGCCGCGTCGATCGCGTTCTTCGGACACGTGATGTTGCTGTTGGCTTCGCGGAGGAGCCAGTCAATGATACAACATCATCATGAAGCCACAATAGTCCATGATGGAGGCTTTTCCCAAGACGCACCATTAAGGCCAATGCGACGCGCCATTGGCCGCCTTCGAGAGTGAAGGCGTGACACCAGTTAATGAAGATCTGAAATGTCTTAGCTCAGGACTACTCACCATGACAGATATCAGCTCGAGCAGCTGAGTCTGTATATCGTGCGCGTCATCGTGCAGCGCCCAGCCGCGCTGCTGCGCGTCGTTGGCCGCCTTCGAGAGCGCGTTCAGCGCGGTCAGCATGCGCAGCGCGTCGGGCGCCGCGTCCATCGCGTTCTTCGGGCACGTGATGTTGCTGTTGGCTTCGCGGAGGAGCGCGTCGATGATTGAACGAGCGGCGCCGCCGGGGAGGAACTCCTGTACATTGAGTAATATTATCAATATGACAGGGTTGGACTTGTGAATGTCCAGATGAATTAATCTGTACGGCTCTTTAAAGTTTCGACATATGCACGAAAAGTGCTCTTTTCCGCGCTAGTGCGGGAAAGTCGCACCATATGTACTGTAATAGTTATTTATGCTACAAGTGTGGAAAGTAGGTGATTTCCGACGAGTGTCATTTTTATACATGAGCGAGGAGATTTCCCGAATAGAGAACCATCTTCATCTCGAACCGTCTGAGAATTGGCCTTCAGTTGCGCAATAGGGAAAATAGATAAAAAAAAAAACATGCAAAGCAAGTAAAAAATAAAAAACCGGCCAAGTGTATGTCGGGCCACGCCAAACTCCCGGTTTTTTTAGTATATCTCGAAAACTGAGGGTGTTAAACAAAATTGATATTAAGTAACGATGATTAAATTATGTCTTTTATTATATCTCAATTTTTTTTTTTTTCTAAAGCTCAACAATTAAAGAAAGGAAAAAAATGAAACACGAGTCCAGTGTCCACAAAGTCCACCTGCAGAGCGTGCATGGAGGCGGAAGAAACGACCAAACATATTCTACTGGACTGCAAGCAGGTACAAGTATACAGGAAAAAGCACCTAGGGTCTCCAGACACACTACGGGACGCAGTCAGAAAATATGGGCTCTACAAACCATACAATTAATTATCACTTCTGATTTGTCAGGCCCAATTTCTGACAAATTGTGGCAAAGGATACCGTTTAGTAAAAATATTATTGCCATACCAAAGCACTGTCCATGATTGTGATATTTTAATGTTTTCCTAAGATATCGCTATTCGCAATAAAATGCCTCCAGCCAGACGATAGTAATTAGTCAGTTTCTTCATAACATGCCATTTCTATCTTTATTTAAGTATTCCGTGGCCTAAAGGCATGTTGCGCCGCTGTACGCTACGAGCCAATTATGAGTTCGACATGTTGTACTGACAAATGCGGGTAAAATCATGTAATCTGCACGGCTATCACTAGACGGCGCGCGAGCCCTCTCGATTCTCGCACTATTCGTCTCTCTCTTATTAGAACACTCAGAACAAGAGGTATAGTGCATGAAAAATCGAGAGTATGTCGCGGCCGTTCCATGATATACGTGCTGTATACCCCATTAGAGTAAATACTGATGATCCACCCATATCACAATCTGGATCACATGCCTATTGACGTGTATCACAGGACTAGATCATATATAAATCGCACTTGCCTTCGGCTCTGTCAACTTATATACATAACGGTTCATGGTAAAGTCGGTCAGTTCTACAGACATGAATGACATTTCTGTCGACCCAAAACCAGCTTAATAAGCTATTCTACGTTGTTCAATTATGAACCCATCAGCCAGCCTAAGATCGGCAAGTGACTGGCTGACATATAGTTTGCAAATGAAGGAAAACTTACATAGCAAAACACATCTTCGCTCATCACCGGTGGACATTCACCCTAACACTATAAAGTATATTCTCTACTCTTTTTGTATATACTTTTCTACGAATCGTAGTGTCAACGTGTCACACACAGGAGACATTTTGCACACACAACGACGACCACCAAGAATGCAAGGGAACAACATACCGTCAGAGAGAGGATGGAGGATGGATTAAGCGCGTAACGACACACATAGCTTAAGCCTTCTTCTCGGTCTTCTTGGGCAGGAGCACGGCCTGGATGTTGGGCAGCACACCGTTTCGTTGTGGCCGGGATGCCTGCACGGTAAACACTGGAGTTTCGGGCACCGACAAGTGTGTTTTTTGCAAGGCTAATCTCGCACACCGAACACTTTGCGCTAGTTCCAAAGCTTTGTTAAACGTCAGGGTATCAATACTCTCAGCAAATAACGAACAACTCCGTACTGTCCAAATCCTTGGGTGACACTAAATCCCGAAGAAGTGAATCGGCGGCGTGTTTTCGTGATAAAAACCTATTGAACTTGTACCTGCGATTTACAAAGTAATTTCAAGTTATTTTTCTACTTGTTTATGTAAGATTAACGTTTGAGAACGTAAGATTTGTGCGAACACAGCCGCGTATGGGGAAGTCAAAAGCCTGGCAATAGCCAGAGAAGAGTGGCGGTTACTCCACCGACAAGAGCAAGACTCTTAAGGGGATGCCTTGATTTGAGTCGAACACGCCCCCTAGACAGAGAAACGCTTATGCCTTCCGCGCACGAGAAAAAGAATTGAATTACAAAACTATGTAGCGGTTAATAAAATACACCTATCCTCAAAATTTTATTCAAATACACCTTATAGTTTTCGAGTAAAATGCCTGTGACATACGGACGGACAGACAGACAGACAGACATGACGAATCTATAAGGGTTCCGTTTTTTTCCATTTTAATAGGCATGGAACCCTTCGTTGTGCGTGGTCCGACACGCACTTGGCCGCTTATTTATATTCTCAATAAATCGTCGCAATCACAAATATCACAATCGAGCCCCGCTGCTAATTCTTCCGAAAAACATACTTTGGTAGTCACTAACGTCAACTGTCAAAAACAATCGCATGGTGATTTCAATTACGAGTGGGTAGCGGCAAGTTTTTACTGATACCTAGTTGTGTGACTTATCATATTGGCTAATATCTTATTTAGCTATGCCTATGCTTATAACTAAATTTACAAACATCCAAAACTTAGCCACCAACTCACCCGTTGATAATAAGTGTAAAAATGTCTCCACATTATTTGATCCTAGACTAAGCCATGACTTATTTACTTTTTATTTTACTATGCTGATGACAGTGGCAAGCATGTATACGGCCCGCCTAATGGTAAGTAGACACCGTAGGGGTAGGCAGAGCACATGAAACTTATGTTCCAGTGCAACTTCACTATCACTACATAGTATAAAACAAAGTCGCTTCCCGCTGTCTGTCCCTACGTATGCTTAGATCTTTAAAACTAGCAACGGATTTGGATACGGTATTTTTAAATAGATAGTGATTCAAGAGGAAGGGTATATGTATAATATAGTACCCGTGCGAAGCCGGGGCGGGTCGCTAGTTTAGCATAAATGTGGGCATAAAAGATCGACAAAATGTGATATCGCAGTGATAAGTTGCTAGCCCATCGCCCACAACACACTTCAACCCTACCAACCCTTTATTGAAGTTTATTGGGTTGGGTTGGAAGCACCTTTAGTCGTAAATTGATATTGCTCGTAGGTAGGGCATGTAGTGTCCAAGTCCTCTACAAACGTATGTATGTATATGTAGTAAACATAATCCAATATATTTCACAGCATGTTTGCAATCAGTTCATGTATGAAATCTTGGATTTAACGAGATATGAAATAAAAATGCTTTTCTTCTTAAAATGACATTGTATTATTTTACATGACCAAAGTACAGTCAGTACAGTTATGGCATAGTAATTACAAAATCAAATCTTTTGACTAATTTGAAAAACAACAAAAATACCTTAGATGACAATATAATACATACAAACTATTATTAGAAAATATAATAGCAGTTCAAATTCAAACTGCATATGCATATTAAATACCATAATCTCATGACAGATGAATATAACAGTATCATTGCACAATAATGTGAAGAATGCAGTGTAGGTATCTATGTAAAGGACAAGATATTTACACTTTCGAAGGGAGATAAAAGTAACTTAGACATAGGTTAATATTTAGCACCGCTGGGCCTGAGACGATGCCTTACACATTCCACATTCAATAGGAGGCCATCACTTAGACAATAAAACTAGGTACTTTATTTTACATAGGATAGGTATTTAAGTCTTAATATAATCAGTGACTCCTCTAAATATAAAAAAGAGTCAGTCAAATAGGTTGGTATTTATGTTATTTTTCACATACATTGCCGTTTCATAAATATAGAGGCATGGTAATGTAAGTATGTTTAACTTAATGAAGTGCGGTTTACATGATTCGGATTGCGGTATCCTACATACTGATCGCAAACATTTTTTTTTTGAGCCTTGAAAGCTAATTCTCGACTGTACTATCGGCTGCAATAATGCATGGACACCTTACGGCCCAGTTTATCCGTAGTTTATGGCCGTATCGATCTCTTTGTAGTCGACTGTACATACATTATACTTAAATAATAACAACTTAAATAATGGAATTTTATGCAACTAAGTAAGTAGGGTCTTAAGCGTGTGTATGTGTAGATGTCCAGAGAGGATTTACATTCAAAAGTTGTTGCTTGAACTGACGTCCAATGAAACCTTGAAACCTGCCTTTAATCCGGCCTCTTCTTGATGCGTATCAGGATTCAGCCCGTTGCGGAAGGCGGTGAGGTTGGATCGCGACTGTACGTTGTAGTACGAGTCCAAGGGCAGTCAATGAACCAGTGGCTTTCTTTAACACTCTAGTGCAGGGATGCCGCGAATGCGATTTTTTTGACATCCGCGGATACGGATGCGGATGCGGATTTTGTGGTCAACACTCAAAAACGTTTATTTTATGATATCACGCAATCATCAAACACGTTGATACTAAATTACAATCGTTGCGAACAAATCAAAAACGCGTCTGTTCTTGGTCACAGAAACGACAAGAAGTTTTATTTTACTAATGGCAAAAATATCTAAAACTCGCGCAGTAAGCACCGTTTGAATCACGCTCGATTTTATAAGGTGAGTGTTGTTTTTTTCATAAAACTGCAAACAACACTGAAATGTAGCTATCGTTGGTTAAATTTCGTATGGAAGACACGTTTGTATAGGTAAAAGCATTTCTAGAAAAGTTTTTACATAAGATAGCAAACAATTAACTTGGCCTTCATTAATCCTGTTTTGCTTAGGGTTTCCAGCCCCGTTTGAATTACAAAACACATGGCAAAATACTGATGGATGGAAAGTGATATAGGTATCTACTATGCGAAGTTACGTATGACGAAACTACTTATATGATCTGTTTTCGCGTTAATAATTTGAAAGTGTAGTTTGTTGATTAATTCCTCAGTCGTAATTTACATACACGTCGTTGGATGTCACATTGTCAGCCTGTTCAATGGTTTGCAACCGACTATTTTAAACGAACATTTAAAATTATGCTCAATGTGCCGAATAATTACCGAATGTTCGGCGCATCTCTATTGAGTAGTTATGTTTATTTGAGCTTTCCTGTAGCAGTAGTAGTTCAGTTATTAGTCTAGTCCAGTTGAGTAGTTACGTTACGTTACAATCCCGACAACCCACATATATCTAGAAGACATGACATTTTACATTTCATATATGTAGAAACGAAAAGCAGGTGACATAGAGAGGATTAATTAAAAAAAAAACAGTCCAGAGCAGCACGGTTAGCACTAGCACAACAAGACGGCGCGCGAGCTATATCGCAGAAACTATAAGGGTTCCTTGTTGACTAAGGAACCCTAAAAATGACTAAGTGCGAGTTGGATTGCTGTAGCATACACTGCTTTCATGAAGTTCGCAAATTCGAGTTCGTAATAGTTCAATTTCCTTTATCGACAAAGAGGACCACGAACTTAGAGTTTCGTGGTCACAGCTCTGTACCTAGGTTTTCTCTTCAGCCCAGTGCTGTTATTCGCTACGCGCTAATGAGAATTAATTTTCAAAGTGACGTCATATTTATTAATTTATTATGGTCAATCAGCGTTCATTGTTTGATTTCTAATATTTTTATGTATTTAAAAAGCCTTAAAGTGGAAAAAAAATGTTTGAACTAATTTAATTGAATGAAATATGTATTCTTGTATTTTTTTGGAAAAATGGCTGATAAAGTACATGTATGCTCAACGGCTAGTAATAAACAACCTACTAATAAGCAAATATTCGAAGTTTGGTAACGATATTCCATTAATTATCAATTTTCCCCATACAATTTTTTTGGTGTGCGCACAGAGCAGCGACCGCTTCTTAGGAGTACCCTGGCCAGGGTTATGAGTCACAGCTTCTTCAATCGCGGCGGTAATACTTAAGTATGTCACAAAGTGTCCAAAAATGCACTGATGAAAGATGCTAGTTTATCAAATATTAAAATTCACAAAAGGGCGAGAGTGCGTGCGCGCGTGCGCTACATCTCGACGCGGGAGGAAGCGAAGTGAGTACTCTTTCACATGTCCAAATTACTTATCCCGTGCTTAGCTCATTTCGTGTTAATGAGAGCACGCTCTAGTTGCACTTTTTTAACACACACAGTGCGTCATGCGAGGGAAAGGAACGGATACAAAAGGTATAATGTGTGCGTAGATAACCAAATACGATCAACACGGGTCGCAAGGTGTCGCTACAGTATGGATTAGAAAAATTAAGTAATCCGCGCGAACAAAGCCCGTAACTTTGTAGGGTTGTAAGTTTACCTATATCCAAAACCGCCGTGTTGACGGTTTTCTTTCCTCGCACACAAGATGAGTTCAGACGATACTCGCAGAGAGATGCGGGCACAGCGAAATGTCATCCCGCTCGGATGTGGAGCAGCCCAACTCGGGAAGTGCCTCCGCCTGGCAGAAGGCTACAGCCATAATAACATTACTACTACTTTTTGATTGCTGATTAGCCTTGCTATTCTAAAAAAAAAACCAGTCATAAGAATTTTTCGTCCTACAGAAATCTCACACTGGTTTAAGGAGTTGCATTGCAATTACACAGTTCTCAGAAGGAAATGTTTACGATTTTCTTCTGTAAGAAAAATACTACTTAATAAGTTCTATTGAATAACTAGATTGAACGTCTACTGAGTGCCAATGAATGTAAAATATGTCCTATATCGTAAACTGACATCACGATTAGTTAAAATGCAATTTGTAATTTTCTAGAAAAGATCGTTGAGATAAAAAAGGTTACGTAAAAGGGCCAGGTGACTTAATGAATCCTTTTCGTCTTCCAAAATACGTTACGTCTTTAATGAAAAAATGGTTCTTTAATAATAGGCGGGCGTAACTAACGGCAAAGGCGGGTGTAATGTATTTAATTACAGGCACTCCGATACTGCACCAATCTTGTAATTACGGAACAGAGCGGCGGCGCGTAATCAGCGCCCTTTGCGGCCCCGACACGCGCCGGAGAGCGCTCTAAGCTCAAACTCTGGCGCTTTTGATTCGCATTTCACAACCTGTTGACGAGTTAGTTAACCCCCTAGAGCGTGTACGGCACAAAGCGAACTCGCCTATTACCCTTCAGTTGCACGTCTACATGTCTCGCTGACGTTTCTGGCTTAACTGCCGTTTCAGAAAGCTGAACGTTGCATACAAATCGGGGACATTCTACGTTCCTGGCAACTGGTGCAATTGCACCAGTCGAGGGCAAATTAATATCTGTTAATACAGTTGTCATTTAGTTTCACGCTATAATTAATTGAGTAAGGAATGCAACGACAGTTAGCAACAGCAACATCGTATTTCTCGTAATCCCCTTTTAGACAGCAAATAAGACGGGGAGGAGCCGCGTGTGGGGGTGGCGGCCGTGGGCCCGCGGGCCGGCTAGTGTATAATTAGGATGCAAATTAAAAGAACGAATGTGCGTATTTAATTGGAAAAGATCTTAGGTACAATTGATATTTTATTATATTGTTAATTTAAATTTGGTATTGATATCGACCGAGAAGCAATGTTAGGAACTGGGAAAGGCCGCACGTGAGCGGCTAGAGTGCTGATAGAGTGTAAGTTAGCCGTTAAGCTATAATGAAAATCTAAATTACTCAGTAATCACTATTGCAAATTTCGAATTGTTAAATCATCTCTCCATAGCACGGTATGTTCTGAATCTGCTTTTTTATAATCCTCAATCTGTGATCATCGCTAAATGTATAAGTGGTCCGATCAAATCGATCGACAGAAGATCCATTGGCGAAGCGATGGGACGTGGATATAAACGCTGACCACGTGGTTGCGAATTCGCGATCTTATATGCCTTACAGACTTGACAACCTGCTAATTGCCTGGCGATATCTTTGAAATATCGTCACGATTTTCTATGGTATGAAACTTATTGCCGGCGTTACTCAATATAAAACAATGAACAGAATTTTTCTTCAGTATTTCCTGTTTATTACTTTACAAACTCGTAACTTACTTAGCAAAGTGAAGTGAAGGTTAAAAATATTCATTGTTAGAAGTTAATTACCATTCAAATTAATATGAATCCTAAAAACATAACCTTCCTCTCCTTCGGCAGTTGGGTAAAAATTGCTTAAAATGTTTGCAATTTGAGCGCCTCAGCAGACTCCCTTGGGTTTGTCAGCGAAATAGCGTGCTTATTTCTTCTTAGTAAGCAACGGATTATTGTAAGTAAATTTCGTACCGTTCACGGTGAAGGAATTTGCGCAAGTCAGCTCCATACAAACTTCAACCCCCCATTTCATCCCCTTAGGGGGTGATTTCCAGGATGAAAACTATCCTTTGTCCTTCCCCGGGATTCAAACTGTCTCCATACCAAATTTCATCGCAATCGGTTCAGCGGTTTAAGCGTGAAGAGGTAACAGACAGACAGACAGACAGACAGACAGACACACTTTCGCATTTATAATATTAGTATGGATATGGATATGGATTTTATACATTGACGTGAGATTACTGATGTCACACAGATTTCCTCAATTGTCGGTACATACTGTTTACATTTGTATTACATTTCTTCAGTAGTAATATCATGCGCGGAAGCGGGGCGGTACTCTTGCAGTAAATACTGCATTCGTATACCGCCCCGCATCCGCACATCCCGTGCCACTCAGACCCCGTATCATGGTTAGCCTTATCATGCGATAAGTGACAAGATAAGAGCGTTGTCTCGTTCTATCGAACGGTGTCAGCCAGTGACGGACGCCCTATCCTGTCACTTATCGTGTAATAAGGCCGACCATGATACGGGGTCAGGACTCAGAACGCAGTCATTTTTTAAATGTGGGCAGTATAGAATCGGTACTGACTCGACTGACAGCTGACAGGTCACTGGTATCGTACCGCCACCGCACTGTAGACCAGGAAGTCTCCAATTCTTGTCAAAAAAATACTTTTGACAGCCTAAAGACTTAATTACGGCCAATATGCCACAAAATTGTAAAACATCCTAGAGCCACGCGCCCCGAGTGATATACTTCCCCATAAATATTAACAGACATGCCACAGTAAGAAAACAAGCGGTACCTATGAAAAAACACGCGAGGCATAGGTTCATTTATTGATAGAGACTTGGCGAGAGACCATAGTCAATTAATGTGTTAATCTGTATGTGGCCCGATAATATTTGAGGACTTCCGTCGATTCCACAAGGATCACCTTTGGTACTTATCAGAATCTGTGACGTGCTTTTGTACTTTAAGTACATAATTGAGGAATTCCATAAGTCATCTGTGGTCTTCATCGCGCATTCCTCGCCGCCGACGCGGGCGCAGCGCTTCAAGCTACAATGATTAGTACAAATTGCAAAGTTTGACGTCATACTTTTAACCCTTAAATGCATAGTGTTGCCAAATGTCTACAAAGCATTATAATACGTAAAACATTAAAAAATGGATTTTATTATTTAGTTTTCCTAGATCCATCCAATGAATTAAACAAAAACATTTTTTTCTACCAAAAATAAAAAATCATGCATTTAAGGGTTACGTCAATTAGTATAAAGCGTTTCAATCCTACTAATAATACAAATGCGAAAGTTTGGATGTTTGTATGTTTAGATGTTTGTTACGCCTCGAAGGAAGATGAAGTCTCGCCCCGCGGCCGCGTCCCGTGTGCAGTGATGTGTTGTATGCGGTGCTGCTCCTTTAGAATCATGTAAGCCATACTTTAAAAAATTAAATATATTGACACTTCCTAGCCTTTACATTTATGAAATGTCGGTCTTGGTTAAACAGAACTCTCATTTATATCATAGCTTCAACAGCACACGTCTTCGTCATAGGATATTGCATCATGAAGTACCTAATACAGCATTGTATCAAAAAAATGTACTTGGAATGGCTCCAAAAATATATAATAAAATACCACTACGAATTAAATCTGCACAAGAGCTGAATATGTTCAAAACCCTCCTAAAAAAATTACTAGTCGATAAGTGCTACTACACTGTTAACCTAATTTAAGTACTTAGAATAAATAAGGTGACATGCATGTCCTTACAATTTGTATGCCGAAAGGCGCTACATAGTGAAGCTATAGCATAAAGTAACAACCTGTATACCTGTTGTACAAATAAAGATTTTATGATTATGACTAATGACGAAAATACTGAACGTGCACGTGGCACGCGCCTATATAATATACGCGATAGGGGCCACCCTATCTGGTCGCGAACTGTACTACATCCGCATCCGCAAAAACTCCGCATTAATTTTTGCGGATGCGAATGTCTGCAACATCCCTGACCCAGATAACCCAGTGAGCTCTGATGGAAATGCCCTCTAGATAAAATATTCACCTTTTCAATATGTTTCTGTAGATTCCTGACTCCACTCTCTCTGCAATAGGACTTGATGAGTGACGTCAGCGCCTCGGAGGTCAGGTTGAGCTGTCCGTCGGTCAAGCCGCAGTTGTTCCGCGCCGTGGGGACCAGGTATTGCTGGGCTATCGCTAGCTTCTCCTCCGCTACGTAGCCTGGGGGAGAAGATAACTTTAGTCTAGACTTTCATGCACTATTAAACAAACACCTTTTCACCTTGGGTATTACAGACAGTCCTCTCTGCAGAGCCTGCATGGAAGAGGAAGAGACAGCCGCTCACGTCACCCTGACGTGCCCTGGGGTGGCAGTATGCCGGGCAAAGCACCTCGGAACACCGGGGTCGCTACCGGAGGCCGTCGGCAACACAAAGGGTCTGCTAGGCTTCCTGGTGGAACTCGGCTGGCACGAATAATAGTAGTGCCAATACTGTCGTGAATAGTCATGATTCACGATAGTATTTACATTGATGTTAATAATCATGTCTCAAACAGCCGATTTATTTCATGTAGCAACACCCACAATCTTTTTATAACAATGTTGACGGGTAGGTGAGTTGTCACAGTTCTTAACGGCTATATTGCGTACGAACAGTTAAGTGCAGACTTAGTGTTAGATTTGGAGGAAAACCAGGGTGAGCTCTTTCCATAATCACTTTCAATGCATCCTATGACATTGTAACGATTTGGTTCATTTACACGTGGGTTCACGTGTTTACACAGCTCGGACGATGATTGTTCATGATGTGATGTATTTATGTGCGTCCACAGGTCTTATTCTATTTGGGAGGCGTGACGGTATATTATGTATATGAATAAGGTTTTCCTACATGTCACGTACATGCGATAACACAGTTCTTAGTCGTGGAGTTCTTTAGTGTGAAAGGATTAGTCACAAGTGTAACAACAAGGGTCTCAGGTTCGGTAGTTTCAGCCTCAGACCATGTCGTCATCAATCAAGGGTGCACCCGGGTAATTATAACTGGAACAATATAGTGTGTGAATTGGTACAGTATCAGTCGTGTGGTAAGGGATGTCTGTAAGGGGAGGTGGAGGACATTCTCGGGGACGAAGGTCCCCACATCTCAGATGGAGCTGGTAGGCGGCAGCTCATATGTCAGATATATAAAGGATTCCGGAAGCTGTATGTGTAGGTTCATAGTTGCATATATGCTAATACAGATACCTAAGCTAGAGTGCTATAGGTACTATTTCGCGGCCATGAGAGTGACCAGAAGTGGCTTCGCGACAAATACCCTCACGAAAAATAGGCGCAGATATGACGTCGAGTTCCGGAAACCCAGCCCGCGTACACCTATAACCTAGTCTAGACTTCTAGACCAGGCTATTTCACCAATTTGAGTGGATCGTCACGTTCTAAATACTACCTTATAAGTGTCTGATATGGTCGGCTTTCGCTTACAACATACACGTATAACACTAAAAACCAGCCAAGTGCGAGTCGGACTCGCGCACGAAGGGTTCCGTACCATTATCTATAAAAACGGCGAAAATATCATGTCTGTTGTATGGGAGCCCCACTCCGACTCGCACTTGGCCGGTTTTCTAGTATTTATAGTTATAGCGGCAACAGAAATACATCATCTGTGAAAATTTCAACTGTAGCTATCGCGGTGCTTGAGATACAGACTGGTGACAGACAGCGAAGTCTTAGTAATAGGGTCCCATTTTTACCCTTTGTGTACGGAACCCTAAAAATGCCATATTAAGGTGGTTATATAGATATTGGTTCGTGACGTCATACTTTGGGAAAACCATTTTACTCAAATTATTCTAGTTTGTTCAAGGAAAGGGGGAATTTCGCGCAAATGGAAAGCCAATTTATGAAAGTTAGTTACATAAGTTTCTTAAAAAAACACGCCGTTAGCCTGTGAATGTCAAATAACGTTTTATACGGAAAGCGAACCACCTTAAATGATCTATAAACTATAGCAGACGAGTTGAATAGTTTTGAAATTACCAGAGTTAGAAATAAGATGAAAACCGATGGAATAATCATTGCATTTTGGAAATTAGGGTTCGTAATGTAATGTCAGAAGGATTTCTTTACTTGATTAATACTACGGCGATATACATCAACCAGCAAAGTTGTCACCACTTTATAAAACATTGTCAATTATTAACTAGGATAGTAACCGAAACCTACAATGTGAATACCAGTTGAAATTTGTAACGAAACAAAAATTAAATTGGCGGTACAGTTACCAGGCTGATAAGGTCGGCTTTCACATTATCCGATCCGATCCGAAAGTTGATTCCACAACAACAAAATCGTTCCGATTCAAAATGGCCGCCGTGCATCGGGCTCTGCGCACACAGAGACAATGTAGATACACGTATAGCACACATGCAAACATTATCGTCCGAAGGCTGACGGGCATCCGATGATGCCGCCAACACATGGTACTCTAATTAAAAAAAAAACATAAGTGGCAGAGTAGGCACATAAATTTAAATTATGTGATATGACTATAAATCACAACGGTGAAGCTAGCTGGCTACCTAACTGGTTGCAAGTGGCGCGATTCTCCAACTCCCATCTTGCACGGTGCCAATCAGAAATAAGAGGGTTGGTTTTCTCCAGTCCAATCTCGTGTACAAACAGCAACACGCTACTCTGAAAATTATCTATACTAATTAGTAAGCCTTAGCTCGTTGCAATAAAGTTTACAATTGGTCAGTTGTGTCGTCGTGGTAGGTACATATTCCTACTATCTATAGTAAGTTTCACGCTGATACTGTGAATGATGATTGATGGAAATTATCTCGTGCTTTGAAACGCCGTTCTGACCAGATTAAAAAAACAATGAGGTCTGATTTTCAGATATATGATTCTTTATCGGATTTAATCAATACATAATTGCCTAAAATTTCCTCGGTATTTTCCTTTTTTTACTCAGCCTACTCAAACAATAGATTATTTTACGACGCAGATTTCATCTCAAATCTCACTTAATGAAATATAAATTAAACTTCACTTAGTTAGGTAGGTAGGTATTTAATTTATCAAAATTTGTCCAAAAAAGCTATTCCCTAAGAGTGTTGCATCTCTTTTTCTCGTGTCTCTGTCAAGGGGGCGTGGTCGTCTCGAATCAAGGCATCCCCTTAAATTAAACTACAACATAACTCAAAAAATAACCTCAACCAATCGATAAATTGATTACTCTGAAAACTAATAATATGGATAACTCTGTTAACTGTGACGTTTAGTACAAAGGAAAAATTACAATAGTTAATCTTAGGAAACAAAACTGAGAATGCAAAGGAAAACCGTCACCATTTAAGCATTCATAAAAGATACACATTCCTAATGCATCAGCATTGTGGATGTAGAAGTTAACTTAGGAAATAATACATATAATTTTCATGCACTTAAAATTATCAATGAAGTATTACATTATACAAACCTACGATGAAAATGTATCGCGATCTGTAGGTACGTGTTGTGTCTTGGTTTTTTAAAGCAATCATATTGCAAAGGGACATATTTAAAAACATAGCCAATGAAAATATTACTTTATTTCCCAATAAATAAACACCAAACCAGTAATTATTGTACAGTCACCATCAGATATATTGGAGCGGCCAAAGTGCTCACAAATATCTGAACACCTCTATTGTTGAGGCATTAGAGACATGTTCAGATATTTGTGAGCACTGGCCGCTCCAATATATCTGATGGTGACGGAGAACTTTGTTCAATAAAGCTGTATCGTTAGAAGCAACGATTTTAATTATAAATTGGTACTTAAAGAAAACATAGACCTCTGCACCAATGTCATATTTAAATACTAGTCACGTAACGTTTAGAACGCGCGATAGGACAGTTTAACTGTCATTTTTCCATACAAAATTTGACAGTTAGACCTTACGTGCGTACAATGCGTTACGTGATCGACCTGCTGATGTCCGATATCCACAGTAAGACAATTTTAGTGCCATTTTGTTGTTGCCTTGCTTGAAGCTACGTTGCCTAATTGTTCAGGCATGCGGCTGTCAAAAGACCTATTAAAAGGCAATCTCTTCAATGTTTATTTAATTCTAAATTGGAACAGAGTTTCATTTGTTTTGTTGCGTTCGATTTTGGAACAAAACAATAGATGAGAAGGGCGATATATTGGATCTTCAGCGTAACGAGGGTTTCAAGTGTTTACGCTCAGGATGGAAATTATTCTGCTACTGAGTGGCACTCACTGCTTTTCACGGTTTTTATGAGGAAAATTTAAATGCTTCATTATCTAGCTCTTATTTGAATAGCAAAAACAGGGAAGGAAAATACAACTTAGATCCCTGATTTGAGGGCAGCAATAACTCTTTTCTGTATAGCAGATGTGAAAACTATATTTGTTTTCCTGGTTAAATAATACGACGATGGGAAACGTGAGAAGCAGATACCACTAAATATAATAATCAATAATGATGTATTTTCATGAAAAAAAAAGGATTAAGAATGTAGTCAAATGGAGAAAAAAGCAACGCAAGAGGTTAAATAATCACAAAGTTATAAGTGTCCAAAGCTTTAAGAGGGCAAGCGGGTATGCTCTGTCCCTTCCCCGCAAAACGCACCTTCATATGAAAAAATTGTCATTTATTATGACGCTCGAGGATCGTGACGTCGCGATCTGCTAGCGTTTTCTCTCTCTAACAAGCAAAAATAAAACGGTTGTTGTATAGTATAGGATTATTAAATTGTCTATAGGGTTCAATTTATTTCTTTTAGCTAAGTGAATTTCTTTTTAAAATATTACGATTTACGGTAGTGACCCGAAACTTTTGCTTTTACATATACATATATATATATTTTACACAACCTGTATCACTACATAGTATAAAACAAAGTCGCTTCCCGCTGCCTGTCCCTATGTATGTATGTTTAGATCTTTAAAACTATGCAACGGATTTTGATGCGGTTTTTAATAGATAGAGTGATTCAAGAGGAAGGTTTATATGTATAAACTTAAGAGCCGGGCTCTTGTCGGTGGAGTAATCGCCACTCTGTTCTTCTCTCTGCCACTGTTGAGCTCTTGATACGAGATTACATTAACTTTCTCTTTAGCTTGGTCCATAAACACACGTCTTGGTTTTCTCCTTCCTTCTATCTTTCCTTCAATTATAGCTTTTATGTAATAGTCATGTCGTATCAGTGCCCCAAGATCTCCAACGAAGAATTCTGGGGTATCTGTTCTGAAACGTCAATCGGTCACCAAATTAAACACCGCAAGTGGACTTGGATCGTTCACACCCTAAGAAGAGCTCCCAATCCCAAGGCAAGCCCTGGAATGGACACCACAATGGAAGAGGATACGTGGCCGGCCGAAACACACCTGGAGACGTTCAGTGGCAGCGGAACTGAAGGCTATAGGGCTGACGTGGTCCGAGGCGAAGCGCGTAGCCCAAGACAGAATGGCGAGGCACTCAGGGGACACAGGAAATTAAGTCAAGTAAGTCATCAGGTGCCCCAACATATTTCCCCTTCTGTTTTCAATAGTTTTTAGTAGACATCATCTTTCTCCTATCAAATATAGAACCTCTTCGTTCGTTCTTCTTTTCATGCACCACACCGCCTATATTCGTAAGCAGTGTTCGTTAAAATCCGAATGTATGGAATGTTTGACAAGTTTCTACGGACTGACAGCTGCCAGCGCCATATTTAACGGTGATCGGTCCGTAATCGTATGTTGGTGTAACCCGCCCTTAATCCGGCTTTATCCTGATCTGTGACGCCATTAGTAAACGTGTACGCACAGCCTAACTATACGTAGGTAGGTGTTCCGGTAGTGGTACCTAGTGGATACAATTAACGCAATATGCATACAATGGTCCCAGATGTGTCGTTATTAGGGCACGCGGTTCACATTCTCACTCATTACCCGTTGCCCCACTAACTCATAGTTTTTGTGTTTACTACGAATGGTTAGCGTAACTGTGAAAGTTTAATTATCACGGTATTGTTCTTGTTTCTCAGTGGGATAGGATGGCGTTTCTGATTCATGTGCGTTTACGAAAAGTAAAACTTTCTTCTGAAAAGAAGTTCAAGTCTTAATTGGCAATACTTGGGTGCTTGACCAATAACTACTGGCTGTTTAACCTACGTTGCCTGTTTAGTTTGTAGCTTGCAGCTTCCTGATTGCCATTGGTATCAGAGGATATATTGATTTACGGTTAGAACTAGGGCGGTATCTAATCGCCTTCGAACCTCTAACTTTCGTTCTTGATTGATGAAAACACCTTTGGCAAATGCTTTCGCTGATGTTCGTCTTGCGACGATTTAGTGCTTTATCTACTGCCTTGAAAACAGTTAAAAGTTTCACAACGGTGTAACAAACGAGAAGGAAAATGACGCACGAGAAACTAAATTAAATCGATAAGGGAGTCGCGATGTCACACAAACGACAAGAAGATGGATAATTGTTTCGCCGCTTGTGGCTGTGATGTTATGACATGAAATGCATGTCACATAAATAGCAAATAAATAGACCAAAATGTGGTTATGACATGGAATGCATGTCACATAAATAGTAAATAAATAGACCAAAATGTGGTTATGACATGAAATGCATGTCACATAAATAGCAAATAAATAGACCAAAATGTGGTTATGACATGGGATGCATGTCACAAATATTATATAAATAGACCAAAATGTGGTTATGACATGAAATGCATTTCACATAAATAGCAAATAAATAGACCAAAATGTGGTTATGACATGGAATGCATGTCACATAAATACTTAGTAAATAAAAAGTTGATTTTGCTCATGATGTGAGTTAATACACAATTATGACATGGAATGCATGTCATATAAATAGTCAAAGAAAATGAATAAATAATTGATTCTGCTCATGATGTGTGTAAAATTTCAGAAGTTGTATGCTAGTTTATAAGCAAGTCCATAATGTGAAAAAAAAAAAAAAAAAAAAAAAAAAAACAGAGCATGTGCTAATTTTACAAACCAATCCCATAAGGTGGGTATAGCAAAATAATTGCTGATTGAGATGACGTCTCAAGAAAATAATGAAGTAAAATAAAAATATTCAGATACCTTTTTATTGATGGTTAGATTGCCAAGGGCAATCTGGAAAATATGTATTGGAGCAAGGACGGTAAAATTGGCTTTAAATATTTTTTAAACATATTTATGTGCTAGCAGTCAACGTAATTATATAATGCTATCCAAATCAAATTAGAAATACAGATAATATTTTTTGACTGTTACTGTTAGACAAGAGCAAATATGTAAAAGTTCTTATCTTCAAATTTTAGTTCTTTAACTGAAGACCTCATCTTAATACGTCCCGGTCATTTGCCAAGTAATGCCGGGAATAATTTAATGAGAATAAGTTAATATTCTTATAATAAGTATTGCTTTAGCTACAGTTGTGCAATGTGGCTGGTAACTAGTTAGTAAATTGACAGCCGTCCCTGGTTTATAATATCATAGAATAATGTATATTTTTCGGAAAAATTACATAAACCGAAAATTGAAAACTGAGAACAGACTGGCGTTTCTTCTCATCAACTTGATGACATCAAGTACTAGTACTACCTACTTTTCCAAACGCTAAAAAGTGTATGTGTATGGAAAAAAAGGTATTTAGTGCGCCTCTGTGGTCTATTTCTGGTCTGAGGAACACAAGTGAACCCTAACCTAACCGACCTAAGACAGAGTTCGCTTATGACAAGCCATTTTTATCCGCCCTGATAATGCACGACCCAATAATCCGCGTCCACGAAAAGTGTAAATGCATGCTATGTAATGTATTTAGAAAACGTGTCAACTGTCAATTGTCATATAGCAGTGTTTTTTTCCTGGTATCGTAACGTAATATATTATTGGTGCAAATAAGCAATAACGCATTATGGAAACTTAAATTCATGTATTAACATAGTGATAAAAGGAAATGCACAATAAAAATAAACCAGAGCCGGATAAATCGGTGAGTTTAAGTTATTATGCCGTATTTTGTAACTACGCAGTAAGTAGAAAGCTATACTAAAATGCATTCAACATAAGCAACACTGTATTTATTATGTCATCTTATGTAGGTACTTAACAATGTTCTCGCAATAAATAATTGATTGATTGATTTAACCTTGCAAATATGTAGCTACAACAAAACCAAAGTTTTGTTGTTGTAAGGCACTTATGTAAGTCGGGACAAATGTATTTTAAACGAGAAGCCATATGCGTGCGTGCAGGCAAAGTTCAATCTCGATGCACGCTCTTTTTAGCACTTATAAAGTGATTGTAATATTTTTGACGGCTTATTTGTGCAGAAATTAGCATTGAAAACTCGGGACTCAATTACGTCCCAGGACTTTGTTTTAAATTTTAGTGTTACACTGCTTCAATCGATTGGAGTCTGTCAATTTAGAAATAAATCGGTACCTATGAATCAAATAATTGGATATGTTACGGTATATTTGTCTACTTTGGCTGCTACTAACTACATATACGATGCTGACTGTACTTCTCATTTCATACAGGGTGCCCGGTGTGTCGGTTTTCAAGTGGATCAACCACATAGCTACCGATACCCTCATAAACGTTCTACGAAAACTGATACATTCTAAGACATCTTCTAGGCATTTACGAAAGATCATTCGTTCATCACGAAAATCGATCCGCAAACGAAATTCGAAAGTGTTGGTGGTAAGAACGAAAGACGTATTTTCGAGTTTCGAAGTTCGGAGTAGCGCACCTGGCAACGTCGCTAACTGTATACTATCATCCAGCGGTCGACTGCGGTTGGAATCCGTGAACATTGGGACTAGAATACATGTTAATATGACTCAATAATATATCAAATGAGCGTTATTGCCGCTAATATAATATGAAAAAAAAAATAGGCATCGTTAGGCACCCTGTCTTTATATCTTTTAACTGCGTTGCGAACCTACCTGTGTATATAATACGAGTACCTATAATGCCCACCCACTTAAATTAGGTAGGTACATCTCTATGTACCTACCTAATTTAAGTAGCTTCTGCCATATATCCACAACCGCATAGGAAAATAAAAAGTTAGGAAAAAAAGCTAATGGAACAAAAAATATTCGGAAACAAAAATTTTGGGTAGTTTATCTATACACTCAATTATTTATATTTTAATACGCAAAAATGGTGATTCAGGAAGATTATAATCATACGATACCTTCACTCGCTTTAAGGCGCTCTTACACGGGCGATTTTTCGGGCAATTATTGCCCGGCGACACGTTGCCGAAATTAATGGAGGAATTAATTGAGCAATATGGGGCAATTTATAGAAATTGCGTAAATATTTCGGAAATGATTTCTCGAATTGCTCCATTAATTCCATGTTGCAGCTCCCCTGAAGCGAACAGCAAAGGCGCAAGAGTTTAGGTCCGTGCTCACCTACGCGATACGAGCAATAGTCCGTATCGTTGCTGTCATATAGCTCATCCCACGGCTTGATCTTCATGGGCACCACCATACGGGTTTATAGGACATGAAACGGGTGTCTAAATAAGAGTGCATTATTAATTACCCGAATAATACCTAGTGTAAAAACTTTTAATCGATTTATTGCACTCTTATTGAGTCACCCGTTAGATTACGAGGCCGCAGAAAAATATTAGGCTGTATGGGTTAAATTCGAACTAAGAGGATTTTCAAAGTGTTGACATAAAGTGTCACACACTACTACTGTGTTTGACACTAGTGCAACGTCCAGGACTAGGACCTTCACCTTACCTTACTCAGGTATACCGATTTAGCCATTATTCCACTACAACTCGTCGTCGACGCGCGCTGTTAGCCGTGTCGATTCTGTTTCGTGTTTCGTGTGTGCAACTAACCAAGTGATCAACCACAATGACCGGTCGCGGTAAGGGAGGAAAAGGTCTGGGGAAAGGAGGAGCCAAGCGTCACAGGAAGGTACTCCGTGACAACATCCAGGGCGGTTGCGTTTATATCGCTTAACTCTGTGAATAAAATATTCTTTACTTGCAAAGCTACTTGTCATAAAGTGACGGTTATTTTATCCACTTACTTATATACTTTACGACATAATCCGCAATAATAGATAAGTAGGTATCGCAAAAATTACATAAAAAAAATATTTCTGAATTTTATAACCTGGTATTGAGAACCTGATGAAGTGATGAAGCTATTTGTCTTTAAGATTATTTTTTTTTATGGGAAGATTGGTCTGTAAGAATTCGCTTGTCTGATGAATGGGGTGTGACCTAAGATTTTTTTACGATGTCATTCAAACCAGTTTTTGGAGAGGAACAAATGTTTGTATGCAGCAACTTCAATTAAAGTACTTACATAAAGACCCAAAAAAATTAGTCAAAGGCGGATCTCTCTGGCGCGACCGAAACGCTTCATACTAATTGACATAAAAGTATGACGTCACAGTCTGCTATGTGTACTAGTCTAAATCAAGTAAATTGCTGTGTCGGCCGCGAAATACTGTGTAGATCCATAGTTGTAATAAATAAAAAATCTATAAAAGCGTAAGGATTCTGTTAATAGCTTAAAATGTACTCTTGGCCTGTAAAAATTGTGCATATTTTTATAAACTTTCAAGGTCCATATCGTTTTATAACTTTATCACCTATATTTTTCAATGTATAGGTAGGTACTGTATTACAATATTTGATGGTTTACTATCAATTTAGCAACACTACATTATCAATATTAACATGTGTCTACACAGCCCTATTAATTGTTGTCCATTCGAAATTGTACAAACTATTGTTTATTGGTATCTCGGTATCTTGTTTACCTGTGCACACCATCACTCAGTCCATCCATAATATTGAAGCCAGATGCAGCAGTAGTCTTCTGGAAGCGACAGAAGGTGATATTCTTCGCTGTATGCAAGATGTTACAGTACAAATGCAGCTTGTTAGTGTTTGTGTCATGAATGTAGCCGACATGCAGGCGTTCCGCTGAAAACCAAAAGCATCATATCAATACCGTTTACAGCGAAAATTCAGGTGGGTTGGTTACATCCAGCGTTAAAATCCTACTAATATTACAAACGCGAAAGTTTTGATGTTTGTTACTCAATCACGCTGAAACGGCTCAACCGATTTGGATGAAATTTTGCACGAAGACAGTTTATAGCCTGGATTAAAATAAAGGGTAGTTTTATCCCGGGTCCACGTAGACGAAGTCCCCTGACAGGGGACATTCATCCTCCGACAATTCCTGCCTCGAACGCTCCGGTTGCGGAATGAGCTCTAATTGTCCGTCAAATCATTACTATACGGACTTGCCTGCGGTTACATAAGAAGACACACCAAGTTAAAAAAAATGTAAAAAATAAGGCTGGGGCACTTTATTTAAATGATCTATTTATTTATTTATTAGGTACACTTTACAGATCATACATACCTTATGAGATACAATGGTTCTTTATGAATAGCTTATAGCAGGGTTTCTTAAAGTGTGGTCCATAGACCCCTTAGGGGTGAAATTAACGTGAGGCCGACGGAGTAAACAGTCAAGTATTGAGCTTTAGCAAATTCTATTTATTTAGACATCTTATTTCAATTCGGATACAACTTACGAATACAGTTAAAAAATTGTATTAGATTAACTGTTCAATGGCCTCACTAGTAATGGGCCTAACAAACGTAGCAATTTATCGCTGCGATACGCAGCTATAGCCAGAATAAATCCCTTTGGCAACTTGTAATATGCGCTCAGGCGCGCTCCGACGCGGCCCGTTCGGTGCGAATCGTACATTACTTCCTTTTTAGGGTTCCGTAGTCGACTAGGAACCCTTATAGTTTCGCTTTGTCTGTCCGTCCGTCCGCGGATAACCTCAGTAACCGTTAGCACTAGAACGCTGAAATTTGGTATTTTGGTATTTAAAAATGAATAGGGGTTTGCTAAAATCATTTTTTGATAATGTTAATATTTTCGGAGATAATCGCTCCAGAAGTAAAAAAAATGGGGTAGCTAGTAATAATAATAATAATTTTACATTATATTATATTATAGGCTACTCTATTTGAACACCAATAGTGCAATGGACTTAATCTGCCCGAGCCAGTGCGACAAGATTGGGCAGTCATACCGGTCTGCAATGACACCCAGAGGAAAAGTCCTGGACCAGATGGATTACACAACTTCTGGCTGAAATGGTTTCGATGCTCACACCTGCGTTTGGCAACGCAGTTCCAGCAAGCCCTTGAGCTCGGTGCCTTGCCATCTTTCTTGACAACTGGTATCACCTCCCTGCTCTATAAGTCCAAATATTTGGGTTTTCATTGTATTTTGCATCTGTGTGGGCCATTTTCAAAGGCTTGACAGTTGACAGCAAGCAAAATAAACCGTCGCCGTCAAGCAAGTTATCAGTTATCTATCATCATCATAAATAACAGTGTAATATCATCATTCTCCTAGCGTTATTCCCGATTATCTAAGTTTAAAAAAGTATATAAGTTAAATTCAGTTTACACGACGATGAAAAATGCCACGAAAAGTGTAAGTAACAAACAAAATAAGTTAGTTTATTATTTCAACGTTGGTCGTCTTACTTATTTGTGTGATGAATACGTTTTCAGCCGTTCAAAAGAGGAAGCTTTGCGAGTACATGGCGACGCACGCGCT
This sequence comes from Epinotia ramella, assembly GCA_947578815.1. NCBI lineage: Eukaryota > Metazoa > Arthropoda > Insecta > Lepidoptera > Tortricidae > Epinotia > Epinotia ramella. The sequence goes on from OX388222.1 coordinate 15,932,808, forward strand.
TTTTGCCAACGTCGAGTACGGTGTGCCCCTGGGTGCTCGCCAGCGCCAGCACGAGGCTCAGTGGCAGGAATTGAAGTGGCTGAAGGAGTTCGGCCCTTAAGGTGGATGTCACACTGCGACGCATCTCAGGATTTAGACCTTAAGTTACGGTAAACTAAAGTCCCACATACATCAATTTGTTTTTTGATCTTAACACGCAAAAACACGTGTGATGCACGTGTGTCGTAGTGGCAGAACATTTTATATGAAGCTGTTCACACTTGTCGGACACCAATTTGTATGAGGCGACGACACACGATAAAAAATCGTCCCGACAGACGACATAGTGGGAACAGAAATATTAATGTTGCACTGGTAAACAATTCTGTTTTAACAGCCAGTAACAACACTCACATAGGTCACTGACAATGTTGACATGAGCCAATGACAGTGACGTATATGTATATAATAATTTGTATAATTGTTTAATGTTGACATTCTGTAATTTGTAATTTATAAATATTATGACCTAATTAGAAAAATCTAATCAATTTGACATTTGACATATTATAACTATTATAATTCATATTATTTTTGACATGTAAAATTTTATATTTTATTAATAAATGAGTATGTGTGGTAGATTTTTTGACGCGTCACGCGGCATGACAAGCGTGTATGAAAACGCGCACGCTTGTGCATAACGCAGGTGCGTTAAACCTTGTGGTAAACGTTGTATAAGTATATGTAGGTATAGGAATACATTATTGTGTTTATTTTTTGCGTGCGCTGCGTTGACCAACGCCACGGTTGGCCATAAACGAGGCCAAGGTTCTGTTTAACGAACGCCGCGAATGGTACAAAAACCAACTCTTCGATTTCTCCTAAAAATGACCGATTTACCAAACCTTTAATAGCCCTGCCACATACGAACTTATTTTCAAAAAATCAACACAACAATTCCTCAACCCAATAAAGGGTAGGCGACGCACGTGGTGATTTGTTACATTTACCTTTCTAGCAATAGCTATAGGTAAACACATTTATTCTCTGGACATGCGTGTAGATATTTACTGTTAGTCGACTGATATATGTTGTGAACTATGGAACTGCAAGTCGTTGCAGTTTTGCAGGCAACAAGTTCGAACAGAACAACACGGTCTGAAGGTGAGCGGCGAGGCTCGCGAGGCCGCAGACCGGGCTCCGCGTAGGGCCAAAGGCCCGGAGCGTCCCCCCTAAGTGCGCTCTCGGATACTTTACTTCTGGCCACAAGCAACTGCTTAAGATTGTCATCATAAAACAAATGTAATTTAACTTAATGCACAAATATTTTATATTTAGTGAATAAATTACATAATATCTAATTTTACATTATGTCTACGTTACAGTTATAAATAACACAATAGCTTCTGCCCGCGACTCCGGCCGCGTGCAACTCCTTTATATCGTTGATTCATACAAACTTTCACCCCACATTTCATACCCTTAGGGGGTGATTTCTCGGGACAAAAACTATCCTATGTCCTTCCCAGGGACTCAAACTATCTCTACACTAAATTTAATCTAAAACGGTTCAGCGGTTTCAATCGGCTAGCAGCAAAAAGTGACCTCCTTCACATCTGACGTCACAAAACTCTGTCGCGTATTTAACAATTTTTCCCCATCCCAAAAAGTGCTCAGCGCCGCTAAAGAAGTTTTCACTTCAAAAAACCAAATCGCTGTATGGGGGATAATATTTGAGGAGTTCCGTCGATTCATCAAGAAAGTTGATTCTGAGACCTTTGGCACTTCATTAGTTGCTATTGCAACGGAATCATATCAGAATATGTGAGGTACTTTTATAGATTTCAGTACACCCTGAAATTCCCAATGATCCAGGAGTTCCTCCCCAATGTGCTAGTAAAAACTAGCCAAGTCAAATCTTGAAAACTCGCCATCGTTTACAAACGTTGAAATGTATCGCAACAACCGACAGAGACGAATTTATAGCTAGATTGAGATGTATTTATTGTCGTCTCACTCTAACTGTAATAGGTTCTGATCTTTACGCATATATAAGTTGTCACGAACCTCAGGTTTAAGTGACACTATAATATAAGTAGTGGTGTGAGTAGAGACGCTTCCCGCGGTCTGTCCCTTGTATGCTTAAATCTTTAAAACTACGCAACGGATTTTCATGCGGTTTTTTGAAGTGAAAACTTCTTTAGCGGCGCTGTGCACTTTTTGTGATGGGGAAAAAATGTTACTCGCAACAGGTCACGTGACCTTAAGATGTTTTTAAAATACTCTTACATGCATGCATGCATGCATTGTAAAATATAAAAATTAAATTTATCAAAACATGTCCTTACAAGAGATCACAGAAAATGGAAGCTTGCATTGCAAAGTTTGTATAAAAATTAAAAAAGTAAAATGTATAAAAAAATCACAGTGTAAAAACATTATTGGAATGACTACGCATTGACTCGTACAGAACAGACAGTAATATAAAGTAACGTATTTGTGACACATTAAAGCGATAGCAGGCAGAAGTAAAACTCAAAAACATATCTAGTCGAGTACAAGGTTATGCCATCGTCCTTATTGCAAGGTGATAAGGTGTAAAATTGTCTAGATATATTTGTACTCGACCGTCTAATACAACAATGTAACAATCCTCCAGGCCGGACGCGTATACACTTATACATTAAGGTCCCTCCGTCGCACCGCTAACACCCGTAAACATTAAATATCTCATCCTATACGGGAAATATTCCCAAAATATATTTTAATATAATTTAAATATATATCACTCGTGTGTCCAGGAGCAATCTAAAACCGTTGGCACAGTTCTGCATTGGTTGTCGTCGGGAACGAAATGGGCAATCTCTCGCCGCGTCAACTTACACACACTACATGGTGTGCGCGCAGTGCCGTGCCTGGTGGCTGGTGGCACGACTCGACTGGCTCCTACGGTGCACTAGTCTATCACTCGATTGGCTTAAAGAAAATGGCGGGCTTAGACACTAAGGATCTAGAGCTGCAATATTAATTTTCATGTTCACTTTAGGCATTGCCACTATCCAATATAACCATGTAGTTTAAAATGTATAAAACCTCATACATTTGCCACAGGCTCGTTGCGGCTGAGAGTAAAATAGTTCCCATAGTTCAAGCTTGGCTTAGTTTGGAACTAAGTCGAGTTGTGTAAAATTGTCCGCAAATATTTAGTATTATTCTCTTTATTTATGTTCTGTCTTAGGGTAGGTTTTTACAATAATTATATAGAAAGTAAAATATAAAACATTCATACAAAACATAAGATTATTATAAAAACCCATCGCTTTCACTATCACAACATTTGTTTATTTCTTGTTAACCGACTTCAAAAACAAGGAGGAGGGTCTCAATTCGGTTGTATTTTTTTTTACCATTTTTAAATGTTTGTTACCGAGAACCAAAGAGTAAAGTAAGTATCCCAGAACTCCGTCATTTACTCGTATGAGCCGATTCGTACAATATTTTTTTTGTAACTATACGGGCGTAATGGTTTTTTTCTTAAATTGTATCTGTCACTCATGCGGCAGTTACAAAGCAAAGAGGTTTTATATCAAATACGATGTCTCAAAACGTATTTATAAATAAATTTAAACTTAAAAAACTACTTAAACATGTTTAACTGAATTATTTACAGATTTAAGCCCTACTAAACCATGATACAGCTCTCCATTCATAGTGCTGTGCCGTTGAATTTGTGCACATCATTAGTCATTGGCGACTAGCGATGCAGACTACCGCGGGAGGGGGGTTGCGTACCCCTCCGAGAAATAGGCGTAATTATAGGTATATTATGTATGTATTTATGTTATCTATCAATTAACTAATTCGAAAACTGCCCGACAATTAGCACGGCGGAAACTTTTTTTCGCAAACTTTTTTGCCTGGAGCATTTCGTAAGAGGCCGGCCGCACAAGTCATTGCACTGAAATCGGCCCAAATCTGCCACCGTGTGCCAACTTTGAGAAAAAAAATTTTCACCGCGTCAACTTTTCTCTAACTGCAGCGTTATCGCACTATAGCGGGCTAGGCAGCGGCAACGGGCAACGAAAGCGAGATAACAAAATGGGACGCCGACGACGTCTGGCGGCTGATAGGTATGATGATGATGATGACATCCTAAAAAGCATGGTTTCAAAAAACCATTGTGACACTCTGAGCTCGTCCAATTTTTCCTTCCAATAGTCGGCATCAGTCATTATATTATGAACAGTTGGCTATTAGTCACTGCCTTATGATATGTATAATAGTTAACGAGCGAGCGCCACTAGGGTTTGCAATTCGAGTTTTCCTATGAATATGCGCCATGATCGCATTGGCAACCAAGATTAAAAGGGTCGCAAGAACTTTCTGGCGGTGATTGTCCTCTCAATCCTGGGTTCGCTAGCGGCCTTTAGACTCTAGGCCGCTTATTCGTGGTGTCAATATTTTATATCTGTGTCAAACAGTTTATTAAAAAAATCATGCCGCCAAATTGAACAATCTTTTCGCCGTGGAATTTATTATTGATTGTGGATGGATAATCTTTGTTTTCCAAGGCATCCAAATGTCACAGGATTATCAACTGTATTCCCTTCACATAACGGTCACTGCGTGACGGGGCACGAGTCGAGCAGCACATTGTGTAGACTAGACAACAGATATTTTATTTCTTTAATACGTTACGGATAGCAGCCGGCGATACGCGCTCTTGCTTTATTTCGTATTAGTTGTAGGTATACCTACCTACAACTACCTACTTCGATGGTTACCGATTCGCCGGCGCAGGGACGTGCATATCCTGTCATTACTTTTGAGGTCGTCGACCTCCTGTAGACAGCTTGACAGCTGCAAATGCTGGCAGCGCGTTCGACGGATCCCCAATGCTCAGGAACTGTACAAAAACAGGACATCAATAATATATATTAGTGTCCAAATGTTAGACACCTTAATGCCTCCTTAGACATACGCACTTACAGGTGGCTTGCTTAGCGAAATCTAAGAAACATAAGAAATAAAGCACATTACAACTGAAACAAAGCAAAAAAAACATCGTTAAATACGAAATTAGTCATTAAATTTGAATTTTTCTTGGCCGTATTAACGAATAAAGCCGACCAACGTAGGTACCTACATGACAATGAAAACTCCAAGATTTCCCCGTCATAATTCGTCCCTGCGACCCCATATCACATGCTCTCTGTATCTGAGATGAAGTAGGTATAACTCTCATTGTACTCCAGATTGCTTAATTAAATAATATGTAGGCCGTAACATTACGGCGTCTTTTCTGTAAAACTGGATATCCTCAAACATGGAAATCTGTACAAGTATTCCTGTATTCTGTTCCTGAGAATCCGCATGAAAATCGAACGGAAGGTATGTCCGGAGACAATTTCACAAGCACACACGGTTGTGAAACATCACCTTGCCGGGAGTAAAACAGAGAATACAACTTTTGTATACGTGTGTGCGTGGTGCGTGAATACGTATGTGTGCGTTAGTGAGGGATTCGAACCCAGGACCTTCAGCTTAGTAGGCAGCGTCACTACCCACTAGGCTAACCGGTAGTCCAAACTAGGTATAACCATGACCTTCATGATCAATAACAAAATCAAAACAATATAAAATAAAACCGTGTTTTCTTTATACTCAAAAATTTGCCGCAATTTCATGGGGCTACGTATTTTATAGTCTGTTAGAATTTTATCTCCCTTCAGCAGGCAAGATAATCTTGTCAATCTTTACAGCCTGCAATTGGACGTTGCAGGACTTTGTGAAACTTATCTCTGATGTTGAATGAGCCGCCATTTTGTGGTTTTAATTATATCGCAGACTGCAGTTGCCACCGCTTGCGGTCGAGCGCTAACCTTACTCTTGCTGTACCGTCTAAAAAGACGCGAACATATTCCAGATCTTTTACCGCGCGCGCTGTTAAGTTTTGGAATCAGTTGCCTTTGTCGCTGAGGTCGCGGTCTGTTGCGTCACTTAAGATTAATTTGAAGAAGTGTGTTAATTTGTAATCTCAGTTTTAAATAATGCCAGCTCACTGGATAAATCATCGTCCCGTTTTCTTTTAGACGGCTGTGATAAGCAATTGGGGGGCGTACTGTCTAATGCGCTCAGTCTTTTTTGAAGTTCATCATCTGAAGGCGCTTTCCCCGTCGCCATAGTACCAGGGAGCTATGAATTGCATAATTATGTTCACTTTTTTAATATCAAAATGTCCAAGTTCGCAGGCAATAATTGTTGGAATCTGCACTCTCGATAACCCTAAAAGCGACACCCGTGATGACTTTAAAGAAAAACAATGTCAATAATGTCACTACGGGCGACATGTTCCGAACTCTTCGGAAGTTCTTCTTCAGGATGAGTGTTTTCGCGGCGGTGTCGCTTGAATCACGACAAGATTCAAGCGACACCGCCGCGAAAACACTCATCCTTAAGAAGAATTCCCGAAGAGTTCGAAACATGTCGCCCGTAGTCAAAGATCAAGCAGAAAAGTGAGTTAGATTGAATTAAAAATACGTTTTGCATGAATATTGACATGATTGTAAATCATTCTTGTTTTTTTAAAGGTATCGCAATGTCCTTATGGAGATACTAAAAAACCCTGAGACATGACTTATTTAGTGCCCATGTTGTGTTTCCATCTTTAATCTGCGTGGGCGCATATTTCCGAGAAAACATTTCTTGTCGAGCGTACATAATGCTGCTAACAAAACAGAAGTAATAATGTTAGCCATACTTGTACGGTAAAGAACTCTGTAAATATATTTTATGTGCACCGATTATGTACAACCAAACCTCTCGGACGTCATTGTACTCTTTTGTTTATTTATGGCTAATATTTGTCAGCTAACGTCATCACAGGCAGTGATGACGCCACTAACTTGATAGATAACTTTTGGTGACGTATGTAGACAATTCTGATCAGCGTCGTTGCACTCAGTACTTGCTTTGGGCGCAAGTAGAGTATAATATTTTATTTTATTGTATATATAATTATATATAGGTAGACGGTGCGACCAGCAGCAGAGGGACGAGATGGAACGCGCGGTCACCGTGGGGTTTTAGTCGGTAGTCCGGAGTCTTTCCGCGGGAGTCCGACATACCCGCCCACCCGGGCGGGATGCGTAAAAGCATTTCCCCACGTTAAAAAAAAAAAAAAAAAAAAAAAACTTACCTTGTACAGTCGAGGTCATAAATATGTTTACACTTTTGCACCTTATTACGAGGCAATAAGGTGCAAAAGTGTAAACGTATTTATGACCTCGACCGTACTAGACGATAAATAAATATACTTACTTACTTACTTACTTACTTTAATACATAGAAAATATCCATGACTCAGGAACAAACATCACCTAATATATATACCGGGATTATATACCTACGAGCGAACTACGCCGCGCGCCGCGCCACCCCCGCCATTCATAATGCCAATAATGATTAAAAAAAAATATAAATGATTTCAGCGACGTGGTTACTTACGTTCTGCGTCCCTAACCCCCACCCACCCCCTCCCAGCCATATAAAAGCTATAGCTACGCCCTTGAGCACAGGTGTCCCGTTCCCACATTTGATTGCCTCGCGAGTGTTTGGAAATTGGGTATAGAGATAGTGTGTGACTGTATAGATAGTGTGTGATAGTGTGTGTAGTAGTGTGAGACTGTGTGTGTGTGTGTGTGTGTGTCGAATAAATGTTTTTTGTTGCTATATTTGTTGTGTCAGAGGACTTTTATATTGTTTTGGTTATTGTATGTATCCAGCCATCCAAATAAAGTTGCTGTGAGAACACACAAGTTAGTATAGCTTACTATCTATTGTGATTGTATAAAAGGTTGCATGTCTTTTCCACATAACTCAAGAGTTAGTAATGTCTCTTCTCTTCAGATGTCGAAACGTTAGTAGTAAGACATTTAGCGCTCGTGCTCCCGCGCTCCTCCTCGCGCGCGAACATGTAGTTGTCACGCGTCTCCTTGTTGTCCGACACCTGGAGACAACAGACCTGTGTTGCTGCTGCGGCAGCGCGCGCCGCAGCGCCGGCAGCAGCTCGGAGAGGGGCTCCGCCCTCGCGCTAGCGCTCCCGCGCTCCTCGCGCGCGAATATGTAGTTGTCCCGCGTCTCCTTGTTGTCCGACACCTGGAGACAACAGACCTGTGTTGCTGCTGCGGCAGCGCGCGCCGCAGCGCCGGCAGCAGCTCGGAGAGGGGCTCTGCCCTCGCGCTCGCGCTCCCGCGCTCCTCGCGCGCGAATATGTAGTTGTCCCGCGTCTCCTTGTTGGTACTTGAATCAGGAGAATCTTGTTAAATGGGCAGATGAGTTTTCGGATCCCTGGAGGTTGGAATGCGGGGTGAGGCAGGGAGGATTGAGCTCACCGCTGCTTTTCAACTTATACGTTAATGCGCTGATTGAGGAACTCAGTAGAACGCATGTCGGCTGCTTTATTGATGATGTGTGTGTCAATAACATATGAATTCACAAATACTGACTACAATACTTACTACAAACACTATTCTTGACGTAGTCAACAAAATGGTTGACGTAGACCCGCATAAATTACCAACTACATAATTACTCACTAAGAAAAGGGTTATTGCCAAGCAGCAGCCTTGTGAGCAATTGTTTTGCAACTGCAACTACAAGAATATTTATTTCACAACACAACACAACTGGGTCGTACGTAACTAAAAATCCATTAATGGCCTCCCGAATAGCAAATTCACCCAGACTACGTTGATTTACGTACTTATGTATCTACTGGACATCAAAGAACACATATCAGTTGTGAATTGGGATATAAATGTTAGTTGATTTAGTTGAGAGGGCGGCAACTTCTCTCTTCTTTGCTGAAAAGCATACAGCAGGGGTTTGTGATCCGTATATATCGTGGCGTGTTGGGCCTCCAATATATGCCGGAAATGTTGTACCGCTGTGTGACGGCGCGCGATCTCTCTCGATTTTTCTCGCACTATCCGTCTCTCACTTATTAGACCACTTAGAACACGAGGTATAGTGCGATAAAAATCGAGAGTATGTCGCGGCCGTCGTGTGCCATAATTGGACGAAATCGGCTCGATAGAAAATAATTGTAAAGATTGGTCTTAAAATCATCATTAAACGGTTCTAATGTCTTTATTTTTTGACGTATGGGTCTGCAATGAAAAACATGAAGTCAACATATTCATACCTAAACCGCTAACCAGTCATATTTCAGTAATAGGGTCCCGTTTTTACCCTTTGGGTACGGAATGCTAAAAAGGAAATTTATATCAAATTTTCCGTGTGTTTATGTTATGACTAGTTGCCCACGCTCCGTCCGCGTATTTTTTCGAGTTGGCCGAATAGCATCAAAGTAGTCCATTAAAAAAGCGACTCTACCATCCTAGGTAGAAGATTCCAATTCCAAAGACAGGTTTATAAAATGTCTAAACCAGCCACTATCCTGTCAGATAATGGGACTTGTTTCGTAGGGGCTTGTAATGAATTAGCCAAGTTCCTTAAAAATAACTCTAAAGAAATAACGTCATATTCGGCTACAAAGGAAATAGAGTTCAAATTTTGTCCAGCTTACAGTCCACACTTTAATTTTAGGGTTCCGTAGCCAAATGGCAAAAAACGGAACCCTTATAGATTCGTCATGTCTGTCTGTCTGTCCGTCCGTATGTCACAGGCATTTTACTCGAAAACTATGGGGTGTATTTGAATAAAATTTTGAAGATAGGTGTATTTTGTTAACCGCTACATAGTTTTGTGCCTTACTCATTTCGTAAGTTTTCGTTTAAAAGTTCGGGTAATCAGCAGGTATTTTACACTATCAATTATGTTTCTATCAATTTGGCTGTGTACTTCCGTCCTCACTTATTGTAAAGATAGAAACCTGGAGGGCTGGATTATTTATTAATGAATTTATTTATTTAAATCAGGCAACAAGGCCCATATTACAAATACCTTAAACTTTACTTGCTAACATACATATCAATATAAACTTATTAATTATTAATAACTACAAAACCCACAATTACTGCGACGTGTTGCGCAATTTCGTGGAATCACTATAATTATCACTTTGTATACTATTTAATGCTCATAACGTTCTTTTTCCAATAAAACCAAGTTCATAATGTTCAAAGAATATAAAAGTAGGTATAGCATCGTCATCATCAGCCTATACACGCCCCACTGCCAGCAGTGGTGTCCAGATCAGGGAAGCCGCGGAAGCGAATCAGAATAATTTTTTTTTTATTATGACGTAGATACCTAAGGCGCTCGGTAGTTTTGTAACGCTGCGATTCCATAGATACTTGCGTTTACCGCACAAAACAAGCGAGCGACTAAAACGCAAAACATTTGAAAAATCGTGCTTTGTCACCTCCACGCTCCTTTGATCCGTGTAAATAGCCTTACCTTATCTCTGTTTCTATGAGCCGTCGAGATTCCATGCCATCCGGGACTTGGTCGATGAGCTCTCGTATTCGGTACAACGGCACTTTACGCACCCGAGTTTGGACTCGCAAGCTCCCTGGCGTAAAGTAGTGAAAATATGCCGTCAGCCATAGATACCCCTAAAACATGATAACTCTTTACTATCAATTGATCATTCATACACCTTAACACAACGTCATAAGGCCTATCATTAGTCACTCCAGCGAGTCACCGTTTTGCACCTTTTGCCACGTGCTAGGGTGCAGGCCCGGTCACTATTTAAACTGTGGCCGATCGGTTCAGATAACAGGAAACGGCTGCTGTATGAATCACGCCCACGTTCTCAGAAGATGGTAATAATTGCATGTCATTAGAGTTAAGGCAGAGCCTCCATTGACCTGATATCTGTGACGTAATAGCCATAATTTTCGATGCCATTGAAAATTGTATGTTCTTAAAGAGCTTTAAGGTTGCTTTTTGAATAGAGGATCGTTTTATTAAATATTTGTGAGATCATTATTCTTACACTGAATTTGTGAGATTTCCCAACTAGGGGTTACAAAATGTGGAAACTTATGTATTCATTTAACTTAACTAAACAATAATTTACTTTAAAAACAACGTTTTAACCGACTTCAATTTAGTGTAAAAATAAGAAGATAAACCTTAAGCTATATACGTAGCCGCACTTAGTTGTGTTTTTATTATCATTAGAAAGTATTATATTTGCTTTTACCGCAAAGAAATTCGTAAAACAAATGAAATAAGCAATATTGTTTGATGAGATGAGAAAATATAAGGAACCAACCAAGGTAATCTTATTATTTTTATAGAGTTGTTTTGGTTGGGTAGTAGGTAATAAGTAGAATTATATTGGCCAATACACATTCTAATCTCGTAAAAGGATGGACATATCAACAAGATGTCTATTTAGGGATATCTGTAATCTTTTTTTGTTTTCTTTTTGTTAGTTTAAGTTATTACTTATTATTGACGAAGCCTGTCGCGGATTCTATCGTTACCCTCTTATTCATAAAACTTAAAATGTGCTTTGTCCCTTTCTTGCGAACACAAATGTCAAAGTGACAGATAAGGACAAACGAATTTTAACGCCATTTTAGTTAAAACAGGCTTGTGGGACGTTTATGAATACGGCCGACACAAGGACCCGACAAGGTGGACCGATGACCTGGTAAAGGTTGCGGGAGTCCGCTGCCGAAATACAGCAAAGAAAACTCCACCGGCGGGCCATCCGGGATGCCAGCAACCCGTTTGAATTGCCGGATGCCGAATTCCGTAAACGTTCCGGAGGTTACCCAAAACATCATTTACATTTACATCTTACAGACTTTTCCTCTTTATAATATTATAGTATAGATTGAATGAATTCAAAATTTCAATAAGTTACTAAGTCAGCTTTAAGGGGCTACCCGAGGTTTTCATCGATTTTGACAAGTTTTGGTTCGCAGTGTTCACACCCCATTTTTGGTACACTCTGTATAATTATTGAACCGGCTCACAAAATTATTTTCACGAATCATCGAGCATACTTAAGAGGGGGCGCTCCGCGAAATCGGGGTTCTTAGATTGAATATTTACCTATGACAAACTAAAGCATCAACATTTTTCTTTTTTACACAAAGAAGTGACTGCTGCAAACGGACATGCTTAGGGGGAGTATCCACCAGAGCTGTGCGATGTTGCGAGGCGGTGAGCGAAGAAAAAATGCAAGGCGTGCCTTGCTGTAACATGTTTTCTAAGAAACTCTATCTTGCTGTCTCCTGGCTAAAAGGAACAAAATAAAAACATTTAATAGTTGATTACCCCTTACACTATTCCATTTTTACTAGAAATATTAAGAATTATACTCTGTCTGACTGCGAACCCCATTTGTATGTTTTTTTTAAACATTGTCTAAAAAAATCACTTATTTCGTATCTCTATTGACGTGAAAGATGTAACATATACGAAATCTACATATTTGGGTTCGTCTATGGCGTCTCTAAAAACGCTAGACACGTTTTTAAAAACTTCATAGACGGTTTTCAATACCCATATATAGGACTGGATCACCGACTTTGCATACTGTCAGTACAGTCAGCATCAAGCTAAGAAAAATAACACGCTCAAAATGACCTACACAGATCCTTATTCCCCTGACATTAGAGTTGATATGTAGATTTTGAGCACTAGAACCGCTTACCAACTTCTGCTGCTGAGTGTACCAACTAAGCCAAAGAAAAGTTGATAGTTTCTGAGAAACTCTAGTTAATAAAAATATGATTATGGCAATGGTTTCATTTATAACACTGTAGGTTAGGTTAGGTTTGATTTACAACCAAGGGATTGAAGCGCAAAAGGCGTAAATATCGCGAAAAAAAAAGAAGGTTTCATTTGATCTTTGTTTACAGAGATATGTTTTGAACGGATTTTTTGACATGTTGAGTATAACAACCCTGTTTTTTTTTATATAGTATATTATGCTCTTTACAAATTCTCGGTATTACACTATAGGATCCAGTATTAGTTCTTTACGTTCTAGTTGACAAAGGTCGAATATTATGAGATAAATAAATATCAATATCAATATAAGTACTACCCCCAAAACGCGTGAATTTAGCCCTACATCTACCCCAGTCCCTATTCTGCTCACCTCTAGAACCATACCTTAGTTTAGAGGCAAGAATGTATCCCTAGGTAAACTGTAAGTAGTTCAGTCGGCAAAACTGAGGTATCCTTAATTATGTTCTCACGGTTTAATTGCTCGAACGAAACAAATAAAACTTTACACCATCGATGAATCTTAGTAATTTATAATTAAATTGAGAGATAACCATCAGCAAACCTGCACATGGTAATTAGAGGCGGTTAAAACTTTAATAACATACTTACACAGGTTGGCTGTAAGGCGTTCGATGTATAAAATCCATACTATCCATACTAATATTATAAATGCGAAAGTGTGTCTGTCTGTCTGTCTGTCTGTTACCTCTTCACGCTTAAACCGCTGAACCGATTGCGATGAAATTTGGTATGGAGATAGTTTGAATCCCGGGGAAGGACATAGGATAGTTTTCATCCTGGAAATCACCCCCTAAGCTTTCTCAAAGTTCACACGCCACGTTTCATTTGATATTTTTCAAATCGATTATGTTAGTACTGTTTGGCTGATTCTGGGGGCACGGAAGCAGTGTCCAAGTCGAGCAAAACCACTGGTCTAAACTTTTAATGAAAATTGTCTTGAACAAGATACTTAGGTCCAAAGGTTTTTGAGTTATCACTGATGATGCCTTTCCTAAACAAAATGACGTAAATGCCGTGAGTTTCTTATGAAATACATACGATATTTTGTTACGTTTTTTTTAGGATACTCTTTTGAACGAGCGAGCGACGCGATGGAAGTTGTCTGTTTTAGGTTGGGTCAAAATTCTTTCTTAAAAAGTATTTTGTATTGTTCTTCTTGTAAATTTATCTTGTTTTTATTAAAGCATTCGTATTAGTAAAGTGACTCAGGAAAATTCGCAATAGAATGCACGTTTTAGAGAGCTCATAGAGGCACATGCCCTTCCGACCTTAATCCATACTAATGGAACGAGCGAGCGAAGCGAACAAAGTTCTCCATTTCAGCCTGGCCGACAATCCTCCCGCCAAAATAATGTCTCTGGCAATTGTAACTGCCAACACTGCACTACGTGCATCAGGTGCGAGATGCAGAATGCATCGGTCGAGGTTTTATACGTATTTTCTTGGGTGGTGTAAGTCGATTTTGCAAGACGAATACCAGAAATAGTAACATGGTTTTTATGACGATCTTATGTCATAAAATGTATGTCACAACTCACAACTTTTAATCTAAATGAGCTGTAAATTAAAACCACATTAGATGGACAGAAGCAATAGTAGATATAAATTAATGCAAATTGACATTTCTACGAGCTAACAGCTCAAGTTACATAATATATTAACATAATATCATTTTACTACCTAGGTTTTACTCTGCCTGGTATCCACGCCGCGCCTTCCGGTACGTTTATCTGCGTGATCGCATCAGAAATGAGGCTATCCGCAGCAGAACCAAGGTAACCGATATAGCCCTCCGAATCGGTAAACTTAAGTGACAGTGGGCGGGGCACATAGCAAGTAGAACCGATGGCCGTTGGGGCGGAAAGGTTCCCGAGTGGAACTAATATATCGATTTAAAAAAAATGCCTGAAGTTACTAAATATCTACGCGGGTTCGCCTCGGAAAACTATGTGTATTATGAGTAGAAAGAGGATAAAATATCACGTTCTCGAATGCCGCAACCGCCGCCAAACCATCCACATTGTTTCTATCACTTCAATTTCGGACGCAATGCTTACAAGTGCAGTCAGCCATGCAGTTTCAAATCGGAAAACTTCCCGGGCGGTCGGAACTAGCGGCCAGCGACTGCCCCACTGCATCAGGCCGTCTATTTAGTACATTATTCATGATACACGGAAGGTTAAATACGATTTCTCATAAAAAACTGAAAGTCTGGATTAGTGCCTTTTATCCTACTAATATTATAAATGCGAAAGTATAGATGTTTAAATGTTTGTTACTCAATCACGCTTAAACGAAGATGAAGATACAACTGGTTGTTAGTTACAATAGGCATGATGCCTCATGTTCAAATTGATAACGTAGTGATCCTAAATGGATAGTAAACCATCAAATTATCGTGATAAAAAATATAATTAAAATCGTAAAAAGATATGACACTTGAAAGTTTAGAAAAAATATGATTATTGTCCAAGAGTAAATTTAACACGAAAATCGTTTGAGAAATGCGACCTGTAAAGGAGAACAGCCGGACAGCGGGACAGCGGAACATCCGGACTCGAACGAATTTTAGACCAAGCTGAAGCATAGAACTTCGTTCGCTTCGCTCGCTCGTTCGAAAACAACGCATCTCTCAGCTGGGAACACGGGTATTTTCCCGAGACGAAGGAAAGGCCGATACAATGAGACTTTGTTTATCACGAAATAAGCCGATTAGTGACTAAACAATGGAATTAATTCAATTGTAAATTAATATCAGTTTTGTACCTATATGTATAACAATTTCTTGCGATGTACGATACCGACTTTGTATTGTAATGTAACCCAGCAGGTCGATCACGTAACGCATTGTACGCGCGAGATCTAAATGTCACCTTTTGTATCTTCCTCGCATTATAATACTACTGCGTAAATATAATACTGGCAGTATACCGACAAGTAAAGGTAATCTGGGTCATATCAGTAAGGTGTCGGTAAAATATGAATTACCAGTATATCGATTTCGCCCCGCCAAATACACGTGGAGTGGGAAGGACCTAATCTAGGGTATTATTAATACCAGACCTTTTTGACGAAATTTCTTGTTGCAACGATGAAATATCTTCACGAAATAGGATTAAAGGTACCAATAATTTTCTACCTCACCCGCTTCTCATAATACGTTCTTGAATCCCACGAGTGTAAAAGAGACGAAAGGTCGGGCTTTAATAAAAGACTTCTATATAGGAATTGACGAAAATATGACTTCGCGAGAAATCCACTTATTACCACTTTATTGAATTTCCTGACATTTCACTCCGCGAGGGAGATTCCGGGGAAACCTTTTCCATCTCAATAACGATGTTATATTCACATAAATATTGGGGTTTTCGTGAAACTGATGACAGGAGATTGCCTTGTATATTTATCCGAGTAACAAATATTCAAACTTTCTCATTTATAATATTAGTAGGATTTCTCCGTTACCATAATTCGAAATATACCTACCAAGAGTTATTTATAGAAAGGTGAAATGCGAAAAATAATATGAACATAGGTCTCTCTGTAGTTTATTTATGTAAATAGATACGTGTTATTTGATATCAAAAATCTGAAAGGCGACTACCGCTAGTAAAGGATTACCTATCTATCCTTCTCGCCGGCAACTTCACAACATTTGTCTCTGCTATAAATGGATGGATGTTGACATAGACGTTGATGTTCCAACGTTGAATTATGAAATTCACGACCGTTTCATTCGAAAGGCGCGTCAGCGCGTCGCGCTGGTTATCCATCCGTTTGGATATTCAACGGGCCTTGGCAACTATGTTCCAGATGTAAAAGTCACATGGAGTTAAATCTAGACTTCTGGCTGGCCAAGGGGTTGGGCCACCTCGACCAATCCATCTTCTTGGGTTGGCTGATCCATCCATTCTCGCACACCTCGGTGAAAGTGAGCAGGGCAGCCATCGTGTTGATAAACCATATTCAATCTTGTTTCTTTAGCGGCGCTGAGCACTTTTTGGGATGGGGAAAAATTGTTAAATACGCGACAGAGTTTTGTGACGTCAGCGGCGCTACAACGAACTTAGAAAGTCGAAGTTCGGGTATTTCCATCTCTATCGCACTCCCTCACTCGAGTGACAGGGATGCATGTATTACGAACTTCGACTTTCGAAGTTCGTGAGCCCAGCCAAACAAAAGCAGATAAATATTATACCTGGGGAACAACTTATACCTAAGATCAACGTCAGTCTTAGGTTTATTTAAGGCACTGATATATCATTGTGACTATCTATAAAATATATACTCGTATGTATATAAAATATATACGAAAAATAACGTAAATGTACTTAGCGATAAAATGTTACGCCGTATGCCTGGTCGGGTTTCTCAGGCCCGCGAGAAGCCGCCGCGCGCCGGCACACTCAGTAAGTTATCACTTTTGGCAATTTAGGATTAGATACGTAATTTAAGTGGCTAGTTTTAACGTTTGTTCATAATATATATGACCCGCGTATCGTGAGGCGTCAAAGACGGCCGAAAGGTCGCGTTTTGAACTGTGTTCCTATAGGTTTAGACATGTGAAAATTATTAGAACAATGATGCATTTTTTTTTATTGTCCAAGAGTAAATTTAAAGCTGTCAATAGAATCCTTACGCTTTTATAGAAACAAAATTGTATGACAACTATGTACTTAAACGCAGTATTTCGCGACCGAAACAACAATTTACCGGATTTTCGATACAATGATGCAACTAGAAACCAAATAAGAAATAAAGTTTTTATGTCTAAATTTGTATTCCATGAAAAAATGTCAAATATAAAAAAGTCCACACAAAAGTAATTTTTATTTCGATGTATGAAGCATTACATTAAACAGGTACAGCTGGAAGATATAGCTGAACTCGGCCTGTAGGTATGTGGCGAGCCTGAGTGTTCTTAGTATAAAGAGGAAGTATGAATGAATGAATGAATGAATGAATGGTTTATTCATAATGAATATATGGTACATAAGGTCTTAAATATCTATACATGTTTCTTCCCATAATATATTCAGCCAGGTCAGGCATATGAAAACTTAGGTCAGTGATTAGATCACTCATACTTCTCAGAAATAGCAAGTTGTAGCTTATTCTGATAAAGGCATTAGGCTATTTCAACTCTCCTGAAGTGAAATT
Organism: Epinotia ramella; assembly: GCA_947578815.1. Classification (NCBI taxonomy): domain Eukaryota; kingdom Metazoa; phylum Arthropoda; class Insecta; order Lepidoptera; family Tortricidae; genus Epinotia; species Epinotia ramella. The sequence goes on from OX388222.1 coordinate 15,950,694, forward strand.
GAATTCCAATCTTTCAAAAATACTAAAATCGCTAATATATTACATCAGTTTCATTTATTGTCTATGGTGACCATACACCATACTTCCTAGCGTCCAATCGGCATGACGCTGCGGGCTTGATCCAATGTGCAGTTCATCTATATACACCACATGACCACACACGATCAGTTTAAATTGTCCAATCGGCAGCGACGTTCAGTTGAAGCCGTGGCGTCACCGGTGACAGACGCCGATGTTTAGCCGTTGTTACCGATGCCGATGCCGATGTTATAGTGTTGTAATTGTAATCGCTAGTCGGGTCACATCACCGGTGCAATCCATGGTAAGAGATAGCAGCTGTAATAGTCTGAGCGGCAGCTGACGGGCAGACAACCCCACGTTGTCATACCCTCCTCGAAACTGCGCCCGGAGAACCGATCGCCTTCAGGGAGAACCGGGTCACATCACCGGTGCAATCCATGGTAAGAGATAGCAGCTGTAATAGTCTGAGCGGCAGCTGACGGGCAGACAACCCCACGTTGTCATACCCTCCTCGAAACTGCGCCCGGAGAACCGATCGCCTTCAGGGAGAACCGGGTCACATCACCGGTGCAATCCATGGTAAGAGATAGCAGCTGTAATAGTCTGAGCGGCAGCTGACGGGCAGACAACCCCATGTTGTCATACCCTCCTCGAAACTGCGCCCGGAGAACCGATCGCCTTCAGGGAGAACCGGGTCACATCACCGGTGCAATCCATGGTAAGGAATAGCAGCTGTAATAGTCTGAGCAGCAGCTGACGGGCAGATAACCCCACGTTGTCATACCCTCCTCGAAACTGCGGCCGGAGAACCGATCGCCTTCAGGGAGAACCTAATAGTCACATCACCGGTGCAATCCATGGTAAGAGATAGCAGCTATAATAGTCTGAGCGGCAGATAACCCCACGTTGTCATACCCTCCTCGAAACTGCGCCCGGAGAACCGATCGCCTTCAGGGAGAACCGGGTCACATCACCGGTGCAATCCATGGTAAGAGATAGCAGCTGTAATAGTCTGAGCGGCAGCTGACGGGCAGATAACCCCACGTTGTCATACCCTCCTCGAAACTGCGGCCGGAGAACCGATCGCCTTCAGGGAGAACCTAATAGTCACATCACCGGTGCACCCCTAACATTAAATATTACCAATTATTGGTATCATTTATAAATATAAACCGATCCGATTCGGTTCGGATCCGGATTCAGTTTGGTTCGGATGGCAAGTTCAAGGAAATTAAAAACAAAACAGACCATAAACAAGAGGTAATACCATTATAACAATTTTGATCGGTTAAGTTCAGGCGTGACAAATTTAATAATAAAATGGAAATTAGAAAAATATATAAAAATGTGCTTATTTTCCCTAAGAGTAATAAAACTTAAAAGTAATTAAAAAAAACAGAAATATATATTTTACATCCGTTTTTCACTATAAGTCATCCGTCACTCTCGCACTCACAGATATAGATATATATTAGATAACTTAAACACCTCAATCTGTATGAAAACCGACCGTGTCACTTTATTCTACCTACTTTGACGTCACACGGGGGAATTAGTGGTCTGAATTCCCCGTTGTCCGCGGAAAATCGATTCTGCAATAAGGTATTTTCTTAATATTCACGGACAACCGGCTACCACGACAGACGCGTGCGGAATGTAAGTCGGAGCATGTATGAAATATGTCATGTCATGAAAGTGCATGAAGCGAGAGGTAGGACACAGCGGAATATCATCTCGCCCATATTTAGAGTAACCCAACCGGGCAAGCACCTCTACCGTAGAGAAAACCGCAGTGGTAACAACACCACAATTTGTTCTGTCGTGGTCCTATGTGAGGTTAAAACAAGTTACAGAATAGCGGGGAAGTCCGACCCCGTATCATGGTCGGGCTTATCACGCGATAAGTGATAAGATAGGAGCGTCGTCTCGTTCTATCGAACGGTGTCAGCCAGTGACGGACGCTCTATCCTGTCACTTACAAAATTATATAACTCACTACCAGCAGAGTTAAAATTGGTGCAAAACAACACAGTTTTTGCCAAAATTTAAAAACGCTATTGACCAGCCTAGCGTGCTATAGCGTTAACGAATTTGTCGAGGTGTGTGGTGACCCAAACTCATTGAAATTTTCCTTTTCTTCAACTATCGTTTTTATTTCGATGTCCTTTGCTTCTTGGGCTATTACATTGGCTTTTACCTTTTTAAATCTGTTTATTATTTTCTCTATAGAGCTCGTCTGTTTTATTGGTAAGGGTATTTTGCTTTTGGGCGTTTCCATAGCATCATCAATAGATTTTTTTGTATAATATTTACCATTATTTTGTGACCAAAATATTGAAAAATCTTAAAATAATAGCTACTGAAACGTTTTTACCCTAGTTTATACTAATTTCAAACAATAATTACGATTTGAAGTAATGTGAAACGGAACGTGTTTTAATCCAACAACCAGTGTCTGGTGACGTCAAAAGTCAAAACTTAGGCAACTCTATGACATCTAGGGACCAACCACGGACAAACAATTATAGGAACTGTAGATCTGTTTAGACGCGAAAGTTTGAATTGACAGTTTGTAACAGGATTTTTTGACGATTTAATTTTTTTATATTGTTTGTTTGTTTGTTTGTTTGATAGATGACAAAAGTAAAGATGGATGACAGTTGTGTCCCGCTTTTTAGGAAGCTAAATATTCTGCCATTACCATGTTTGTATATTAGAGACGTGTGTGTTTTTGTCAATTGTCAATATTGTCATCTTTATCAAACGTAGTGTAGCGATACCAAGGCGCTACACAGCTCCCCCCGCCCCTCCCCCTGTTTTCACTTCAAAAATACAATTCAATGTAATAACTCGAACATATCGAGTAACTTGATATTTATGTAGGTATATTAAGTAGTTACTTAATGAAGTTCTATCTATCCTCGTCCAGCAAGGTTGTTGATCCAATGCCAATATTACACTAATAACCGCCTCAGCACACAGGTATAACTGTAAAGTCAAGTTTAACTAGTCAAGTCCGTTATTGATTTTCGAATGACTAACTAATGCTATAAGTAATCATGCTTAATAAACCGTTTTGTCTTAATTATATGACTGATATCGAATAAGTACTTTTTTTAATTTCGGGTAGTAACTATATTGAATGTATTGATCGTAAACAAAACATATGGTTTTATATGCCGGCATTAGACGACATGAGCCAGGGTGAGATATTTAAGTTCGATATATTTTTTTATTTAGCAGGCATTGTTTAGAAATGTATTCGGCAATCTACCTGTAGGGCTAAGCCATATGTAATGTGGGTCGTATAGATGCAGATGAAATTTCTTAGAGGTGATAAAATTTTAGTACCTAGGACCTCGATATTAGTTGAAGTAAATCATAAGTATGCGACTTTACTTGATGGTACGACGCTCGTGTTGCTTCGTTTTCTTATTTAGGAAAAGCCTATCTACGTGGAATATGGGTCCTCCTGCTCAATCCAAGTGTCCCGTGTAACTGATATGATCATTACGTTGTTTAGAATAATGGATATAAATAATAGGAAGCTTGGCGCTACTTGCGATCAGAGGGGTGTTTCGCGCTGCCGCCAGCGAGATCAATCTTTGTCTCAAATTTTTAGGTATTTATGTTCTTTACTTGTAGTTGCTCCCATACAAACATTTGTTCCTCTCCAAAAACTGGTTTAATGACGTCACAAAAAAATCTTAGTCATCATCCCCATTGTAGAGGCAAGGGCGGGCGGCAAAAACTATACAGCTTGAAAATTTGTAGTCGTCGCCACAAAAAAAAACGAGGTGGCACCCCCTTTCCATGCAAAATAATCATCATCATCCTTCTAGCGTTATTCCCGGTTGCACCCTAAGGGAGTCCGGGGTCCGCTTTGACACCTAAGCCCAAGATTTGGCATAGGCACACAATATGTCGCATGTAATAAATTATTAGTACAAAATACTTACATAATTTTATACAGCACGCATCATAATTCGCATGTACAGTCATCTCCGTGACCGGATGACAAACGTACACTCAGTCTGACTATCGATGTGAATAATTACGGCTTATTTGTCATTCGTGAACACATGCAACAATTTTGGCCGCCATGCTTGTTTAGAACCGATGGCCGTTGGCGCGGGAAGGTTCACGAGTGGCGACCACGTACCGGAAGGCGCGGTGTGATTATGATTAGGCCCCCGACAAGGTGGACCGATGACCCGATTACCTCGAAATATTGTTTCTGCGAATGAGTCATTGCCATATTTGTGTATGTCAGAATTGGCTTTTTTTTTCATTATTTTTATAACGAACCTAACCTAAGCTTATGGGTTCTATTCTATCCAATGCTAGTTTCAAAAGTTTGATAAAGGTTGGCCGTGCCGCTGTTTTTCTCCAGATCTAGCCTGAATAGGTTTTCCTAGCGAGAAAGCATACATCAAAAACCACTAAAGAATTTCACCCTCGATGCTCCGGCCTAAAATATAGCCGCGGCATAAAACGGCACATCCATCCTGAAGGTTAAATAGATTAGTATTTCTGAATATTATTCCCTAGAAAGCCGCAATCTCAAAGATGTTTCCTCTTTATAATAAAAAAATTAAGATGATTTATTTCAAACATAAAAAAGGAAAATAACCCAATCGACTAAATCCGCAACGTAGGGTTCGGCAGGTGGGTACAACTAATGAACCAGTCACGCATCGTCACATACAAACGCACAACAATAGATGACCTATTGAGTGACCTCGTTAAATAGATATATACTTATTATCTTTACATCTAATTAGAAGGCTAATTACGATTTTTCCTTAATACGTAGAATTGAATTGCTTTACAGGTTTTTAACTTCTCTTGGATAATTACGTACTTATCTAATTGTAATTATTTACGCACTTGAAGAAACTCTACGCGCACAGTTAGCGACCACGATTCCATCTGATTTAATTGACAGAAGATGACGGCGCGCTTTGAATTAATATCTATCGAGCCGATTTCGTCCAATTATGTATCGAGCTCGTCCACGGTCTTTGAAATATGGTGTATATTAACATATATTTTATTTGATGTGCTAGAACAAATAGTTTTTCTTAAAAAAATGCTTAAATAACATCAATTTCACCAAATTAGATCTTGTAAGCCTCTTAACGAAACCTTATGTTATAATATTATATAGATATGTATCGGTTAGGAACTAGGATATACTTCATAGAAAGTGTGCATGGTACTCTCTATCGAATACGCTAGTTCCGATTTACGAAGGTGGAAAAGTTTATACTGTGAAAAAGGATCTAATAAAAACACTGTAAAGTGCGTATGGGCAGAATAGTAAGTTATTTAGTTGTGTAATATAAATGTTTTTTTTTTTTTATAGGAAATTGTAGGTCTAGTTATATTATTAACTAGCTTCTGCCCGCGACTTCGTCCGCGTGCAACTCTTAGATCAGGGATCGGCAACAGGCGGCCTGCGAGACGACTTCATTCAAAACTGAACGCTATTCGTAAGAGTATAAAGCCGTTAAACACTTTTTGCAATAGCATATTCTGCAAATAAATTTGTAATAATACCAACGCATCCTTCACCGTTTTGCTATTGAGAAAATTCGAATAGTTCGAATTTGGGCGTTATTCCTAAAGAGATAAAGCTTAGAAAAATATTTACCAACGGCAAAAACAAATTGATATCTTGGTCGCCACCGCCGTCTGCTGTTGTGCTGTTCTTGCAAATTCGAATAGTTCGAATTTGGGCGTTATTCCTAAAGAGATAAAGCTTAGAAAAATATTTACCAACGGCAAAAACAAATTGATATCTAGGTCTTTACGTAGGTATCGCATTATGATTAATTTGTTCAAATTATCATTTGGCATCATTTTACTTAGTTTCGTTTTATTAGGATAAATCGTTCATTAAGCAAACGTTTTCCTTAGGCTATTATTTTCCAAAAAAATGTTTGTTAAAATATTCATTTCGCACACTCAACTTACTTGATAAGAGACCCCATTCTGTCGAACCAAAAAGTTGAAATTATTATGGTGAGAGAACGTTGCACTATTTAACTCCTCGAATCTTTAACAACATACCCTTTCTACGGGGAAACGATATTATTAGCAAAGCAGCTTTTAAAAATAAGCTAAAAAATATACTATTAGAATTATACAGGATGTTAACGGGGTCATGATCCGGAATGACAAAAAGCGAATAAGATGATCATACTGAACAACCTTTCCCATGGGACCAACCACGAAATCGCAAAAAAAAAACCAGGTATTCCATACATTAACTCTCAATTAAATCGCAGTTAACTCACAGTTAACTCTTAATTGGCTCTTTTTTTTTGCGATTTCGATAAGATATGTAGGATATTAAGAATATCACTTCTTTGTTGTAAAAATAGCATGCCGTGCTGTTCTACCTATATTAACTTAACATTTGATAAATAAAACATTGATATATAACCACTGTATGCTACCTAGTCCTATAATAATAGAATAGTCCTAACTTGACACCATGATTTGCCGACAGGGCCTAATGATGGGCAATCCAATCATCGACCGTATCGACGCTGTGGACCTCGCGACGGTGTATTACCACTGGGGCTTGCTCGACCAACAAGGCCTGCTGGCCGCCAAACCAGTACAGGATAAATACAGACAAGCGGTGGAGCAGAGCAACTCGGTTGAAGCTTGGAGTGTGAGTTAATAGCGGTCACTTAGGGTGGATTGCACCAAACCGTATGCGGCGTTCCTCACTACGGGCGACATGTATCGAACTCATCGGCAATCTCACACAACAACTCCAGCACAAGACTGCCCGCCTCCCCCCGCCCTATCGGCGCGTGCGTCACGCGCCGCACGGCGTTCGGAACGGGCGCGGGCAGTGATTCCACAATAATCCGATGCTGAGATTTTAATGCACTTACTTATGAATACAAATTGTACTTTTTTTCAAGGCCTGATAGAGTGTAAAAAATAATAGGAACTTATATGTAGGATAATACTAATAATAGGCTTACATTTCGTTGGATTAGGTAAACTCACACTTACTTACTTTTGCCAATATATAAAAAAATAAATTGTCTTTCAGAACAAACTAGACTACGACGTACTTAACTCAGCCAATCTGCCTACAAGCCCGTGTCACATACTGCAATCGATACAAGATACATAATCGATTTACTGCGATACGATTAACTCGATTCAATTCCGCGAGCACCCGCTGGCGCAGTTTAGACTTTATTAGTTGCGCTGTAGGTGCCTTTTGCTTTTTTAGTGGCGAAAAGTGGCTGTGAATTGTCTATTGGGACAAAGGGAATAAAGTTGCAGTACGGGAATTCAACATATTTTATGTGTCCATCCTGTATTTATATATAACCTCATTATAAGTCACATAAAGTGCACGCACGTATGGTCAGCTAGCTGTGTTATCGATAGTACAGTCGATGTATTTACAGCAAATTGGTTCTTGTTTTTTTTTAATAATTGATGGCGGTAATTTGTGATCAAGGCTTATTAAAGTAATGAAAGAGTTTTATATGTTTAGTAGTTAATTTTAATTTCTGTTCAATATTGAAATGGCATCTAAGGTCTCTCCTCCTTATCCAAGCGATAACTAAACCTAGAAGTACCTCAAATATGATTTTGATATCAAACCTAAAAGTTTATATGGAACAACTTATCAAATTGTTTTTTTTTTTTTGAACTGTTATGTTTTAAATTTCAAAGCTTCATTAGGATGACATATTATACAGAGTGTACCAAAAATGGGTTGTGAACCGATCAAGAGCATACCAGGGCTGTTCCGAAAGTTGTTAGCTGCTCCGACTCTACTCAAGCGATTACAATATTATTTATACCATTGTGAGGGATATTTAAGTACTTATTGAAGTGCTGTAAATATATTTTTAGAAAACGCTTAGTTTTTATTTTATTTATTTTTTACTTCGAAGCGTCGAAGCCTAACCATCAGTCATGAAAATCAGTAATTGAGACTCCTTATGTGCTGTCATTTTATAAACAGTATTTGTTAAAAAACAATTCGTTTTTTTAGGTGCTGCTAATTACGAATCTCGACGGTTTTTTCACGTATAAATCGTGTTGATTGAGTAAACATTATTATGATTTAATAGGTGTCAAGAATGAGTCTTTCGTTAAACGTAAAAATTTCTGATATGTAAAAAAAATGTATATACGCCACAGACACAGACGCAAAGGCATTTCCGTGTCGCTTCCGTACAACTTTTGAGCAACAATAGCCATACAAATTTGACACCAATGCACTTGAGACAAGCTATAATAGACCTCGTGTGAAAGGCTTAAGGTTACTGCTAGCTGCATGGTTACGTATAAATTTGACGGTAGTCCAGTGCACTTGAGACAATCTATAATAGACCTTGTCTCGACGGTTTAAGGTGGAGGCTGGCTGCATGGTTGTGTTATTTTTGGTGCACGGTTTTATAAATTGGTTGTCTTGGAAGAGTGACTTGTTTGTGCATGTCTTCTGCAATAAAGTCATCTACCTCAGCATTTTCTTCACCTTCATACTACCTTCGCTAATACCAGTCTACTTCTGGCAAGAGACCCTCAACATCGCATATATCATGTTAGTCTTCTCCGTCTAATTATGGTCTCCCACGTCACATTTCTGATCAACAGTTCAGCTCACAAATACGGTTATAAGCCTTATGACAAGACCATAACCTCAACATAACTCCCACTTCTGTCATTCGCCGCACTTGGCGAAGGATACCATAACTATCACCATGTATTTCCTTTTGACTACCGAGCATCTGAATTAGGCAACAATTACATCAACTTCTCAACTAGCGTAGCGTGGGCGTAGCGTCGTTATGTTTTGTCTTCGTCATCATTTTATCCTCACATTTTATCATAAAGTTATTTTGTTCATTGTTTAATCTAGTTAGCTAAGAAGGCCTAATGAACATGTAATCCTAGTTGCAAAAATAGTGGATTGGCATTGTAACTAGATATTTAAAGTGGCGCGGATACAAACAGCCTGCCGATCCGTTGCCGCCTCCGCGAGCAGTGCAGCGGTCGCGGCATGGCCCTGGAGGCGGCACGGAAATTAACCATACAATTATATGGTAAATTTTTGTGTCACAACGGAACTTTGTTCACTTCTTCAGTTTGTATGGCTAACTACCGACTAACCAGGCTAACAACCGTAAAATGGGGTGAGTAGGGTTCGCGGGGAGAGTTGGGTTATGAATGGGGAGAGAAGGGATGAAGAAACAATCGCTGAATACTTAACGCATATCCTAATGTGGATTTCACCATGGCTGTGAAATAGGTATGTTCGTTGCCAGATATTTTTCTCGCACTATCCGTCTTTCTCTTATTAGAACACTTAGAACAAGAGGTATAGTGCGATAAAAATCGAGAGTATGTCGCGGCCGTCCCATACTAGACGTGCAGGTAGTTTCCCCACAGAGTTGTGTTTATTCTACTCCTTTTCCTTTAAAATCTGGCCTTTTAATAAGTAAAATTAGTAAGGTGGTCCATGTTTCGGGATTTTCCTCTATGAATAGGCGTGTTCTGTAAGCGGCTATGTAGCCGGGTAGTAAAATTATAATAGGAGATTGTTAATCGAGGGTTGTAAGTCACCCATTTCAGACGACATTTTTTCTTACATCGTTCGAGCGCCAATAGTTCAGAGGCTAAATTCGAAATGAAAAACACACTGTTTTTCATTTCAAATACAAGGAAATGAAACGAAAGCCAATGCTAAGAGATTTTCTGAATCAGTCAGCTCAGAGAACCCATATTAAAAGCCACATCTGACGTCACAAAACTCTGTCGCGTATTTAACAAATTTCCCCATCCCAAAAAGTGCTCAGCGCCGCTAAAGAAGTTTTCACTTTAAAAAGCATGTACAACTAATTGTCTCAATAGGGTCTGTAGAATTAATGTTATCTTCAATAGAAAAAACCTTCTCCTTCAGGTGGTCGCTAACCGAAATTTCAAGACCTTCTATTTAACAGAAAATGTAATGTTACGTTCATGATATTATAAATAAATTGTTGAATAAATGTGTCGACCATAATATGTTATAAGTACGGTATAAGGGTTTGGCCTGTAATAGGAGCAATAAATGAAACGGAGGATTACTAACAATGTCGCAGAAGATGTATCAGATCGTGCACGTTATAGGATGATCTTTTGGCAATAGCAAGTACGTATGTTACACACCGGTGATATCTTAAGACAGAGAGTGGTTTTAGACGAAAATACAATGAAAACCCAAATATTTTGAAAAGTTAGTCTACTATGAGTGAAGGTGAAACATTTTTATTACCTCTCGGTTTGATGGCATTATAATAAAGCGTACTATTTATGAGCAAGCAGTCATCCAATATTACCAACAAATGTATAAAAAAGGCTTTATGGCTAGAGTTTTGGTTCGAACCCGGCTCGGAGCATTCAAAATTCAATTATTCATTCATTGATTAATAATTTAAATATTAGCTGTGAATTTATATATATTTGACGGTCTGCCAGGCAATGGAATAAGGAATTCACCTAAGAATCTGTATTGAAGGTTTTTGCCGGCTCTGAAAGTATGGATTACATTTAGTAACTACCTTTTTAGCATATTTTACTAAGATAAAACTTGGGCATACATATTAAATAATTTACATTAACATTATCAATGTTAGGGTTTAATTAACCGGAGGTAACCACATGCAAATCACTGTTTGGTTTGATCATTTGCACATCTCGGCTACTGGGCATCCATTTTAATAACAGTGACAGCATATGCTTTTTGTTAAGACAAGCGGATGTACTGTTACCTCAAAGTATTCACATCTGTTATGGTTGGTTCATGGAATGTATGTTTATTGAGTGATGGTATGTAAATTAAGTAAATCCTATATTGTTTGCTAAATAGCAATCTATGGCAAAGGAACATTATGAAATACTTGGTAGTATGACAACTTCATTGAGATGAAGATTATGAAAACCATTTTTAGACAGTTTTAAGCTCGCTACACTTTAAAAAATATATAATGTTGTGGTTTTCACTATGTTCTGCGGTCAAAATTTAGAATCTGCTTCGTGGTTGCAAACTAAAACCTTAGAATAGAATAGAATAGAATAGAATAAGTTTATTTCTCCGAATATGGTACATTTGTTGGTATGTTTTACACATGTCAGTTTCACATATCCTGCCGACATCAGCGTAGAGATAGTTTTCTAGATAAACCAACTGTATACATTACTTTGTAATCCTATACAAATATATAGGACTACAAAGTTACATTTGCAGTGAATGGAACAAAAAATTAAAAGCAAGAATGGGGGCTGCATCATAGTTTGTATGTATGGATAACACATTAACCTACAAAAAGAAGTGAGATCCCATAAAAAACATTCCATGTAAAAAAGAGGCCAAGTCTCGAAACTGTTCCACCGTAAGAAGTGGTGAGATATTTCGCAGAGCCAAGTCTCAGGCATTCTTATTAATCTTTAATTGCTTGCTAAATAAAATTTTGTGATTTGGCGATCACACAAATTGACTTAAGTAGTTTTCATTGTTTACGAGTGTATATAATTTGTTTAAGTATTATATTTGTTTAATGTATATTTTTATACTGTATAAATATTTTACACTGTGATATTGCTCTTTAATGATTATAGGGCAAAATCTACATACTTATTAAGTTTAATTTAAAAGTTTATGTTATTTATTTAATTTTATACGTGTATATATATGTTATTTTTAAAATGTTTGTTATTATTATCAATGCCTTAACTTCCGTACGTTTTGGTCCAAGCTGCAGTTGCCTCTATCGCGCCCTGCGGGGGGAGGCTTGGGGTTGGCGCGACAGCAGCATGAGGTTGGCGCAGTGCCTGATCAAGCGAGCGCGAGCGCGATAGAGACAACTGCAGCTTGGACCGAAAATACCTATTAAAAGTAAATCAAAACTGATTGGTGTAAATAAACTATGTAGGTTACCAGAGACATTTATAATCTCTCAACGGTTACCTACATAAATTGTTTAATTGCCCAAGGTCCCCAAGGACGATTATTAGTTGCACGAAACGGATGAGTAATCTTCGTAGCACAGTGGCAACTCGGGGGCCTTGACAATTTCGTGGCGCCGCTACAAGTACATGCCTACTGGCCCTGGCGATGCCATTCGAACCAGTAGGGTATTTGGAGAGGAACAAAAGTTTGTATGGGAGCAACTACAATAAAAGAACATAGGTACCCAAAAATTTTATTCAAAGATTGACCTCGCTTGCGGCAGCCGAAATGCTTCATACTAATTGACATTAGATTGTGACGTCACAGTTGCCATCAAGAGAGCATTTTAGGCCCATAGAATCATAAATGTATTTTATTTGCTGACGACATATCGATTACTGTAACTAACCTCAAGTCAGAATCTGCGAGTGATCATGAGAGTAACGTGAATAACACGATTGCAGAAGTAATTAACTGGATGCAAAATAACAATATGCAAGTTTTGTAAAACATTATTAAGTGTGACGTTTATAGCGATAGATACTTGTTTATTAAACGCCGATGCTGTAGGTACAACCATCATCAGTCTTTGTGTCTGTCTAAGGCATCGTAGGTCCCAAACAGAGAACCGATTTGAGTGCGGGTTTTTTTTATCGAAATAATAATGGAAACGTAGCATTTCAAGTAGATGACGAAGACTCTGAGGACACTGAGGATGTCCCCGGGGTATCGGTTGACAAATTTAGTGACAACATTGCGAGAGACTACCTACTTAGATTCGCCAAAGAGTTCAGCCTACCTCTACCCGCTGCTATTGCCAACCCGACGCAAATAGAGTCACCGCTAAACAAAGTCTTCCATCCTGTGTCTCAGATTAAGATAATAATTACAAACTAATTAGCGCAATTTGTGTTCGGTATGTTATATTATAGTACACATTTAGAAACAATTGTATATAGAATATAGTAAACTTATATCTAAGTTATTAATATAAACATTGTATATAGGTACATATCAACAAATATCGCCTATTAAAATTACTTTAGGTATACATAACTACAGTGTCAGCATCTGCACTAAGTCAAGCATGATGATATTGATGATTAATTAAATTGAGTTCAATAAAATATGTTTAACAAATAATTGCATGTGTTGCAGCCTTTGCAAAGTAGAACGACGTTAAAATTGGAACCAAGCAGAGAACCAAACATTGCTAGGAATATTTGCAGGATGTATATAGGGTACGAGTTTGACAAAGACCACCGAACTAACAAATCTTTTTCCAATTGAGAAAAGGTCATCGGAACGATCTACATGAAAATTTATTGTTTTATTGTTGTCAATGGTTAAAGCGGTGCATGAGTTGCAACAACCACGTCAACCTTTGATCAGTTAATAAACAAAGACAAAGTTCAACTTGCTAGTAAGATTACAGTTTTGTATGTTTGTAAGGCTAAATAGAGTAATTATCCTTGATATTAATCCAGAGAAAAGCAGCGAATGCAGAATCCATGATTGAGTATGTAAGTACTTAGTACCTAGATGTCATTAATATTAATAAAAAGAGAGGATTGGAGAAAACATTGGGTTCAAATAACAGTAAAAAAAATAGCAGTGCAAAAAAAGGTATGTATATTGTATGATTTTGTTGTCTACTTATATACCTATACTTATACTGGATGTGTACCTACTTACAATAAATCTGCAAACGTACATTGCAATATTTATATATAAAAAAAACTCAAATAAGTATCATATAATAATAAATAAGACACACATAGTTCAATGGTATTAGGTTGTTTTCGACTGTTTTTCTATGGATCCACGGCCGTTGAGCACCGTTTTAGATTTAGATAGATTTAGATTTATTTATTACACGATAAAAATTACAATATTTGATTGGGATTTAGATTTAATTGGGATTATGAGTTAGGTTTTGTTTGACTGTTATCGGTTTTTTACTATTAAACTCCTTTTGTATTTTACAGGTGTACGTTTATCATTGGCACAACATAAAGAATATAAATTAATGCTAAAAAAATTACAAAAAACTGAAAAAGACAATAAGGCATATAAAAAAAAATACATTATGGCTAAAAAAATTAAAAAAACAGCAGCATTTAACATAATTTCGAAGAAAATGTCACCAACATCCAAAACATTTTGCCAGATGCAGGTCTCTGCGCCAGATCCCGGTAATCCGTTCAAGGGCCGCCGGCGTTATGACATTTTACAGTTCCAACCTGGAGCATAGGTTGCGCTCTTGCGACTCCACTCTGTCGGCCGGTTAAGGCAAGCACAGAGGCGAGGGCCAGATCACTCGGGCACATCGGGGGAAGAGGGTAAAAAGCTTCTCCAGCTAATTCTTTTGAATTGAGCGCCTTTTTGTACCGTCGGTAAAACAGACTAGGCGCCTGTCTGTTTTACCGACGGTACAAAAAGGCGCTCAATTCAAAAGAATTAGCTGGAGATGCTTTTGACCCTCTTCCCCCGATGTTACTCTTGCCCCGACTCACCTTAGGTAGATTAATATTTTAATCGTAATAATAATAAGCACTACCTTTTTTGCTTCCTTCCTTATTCACTTCAACTCTCTTGTCGATATATAAGTAGATATGTATGTGTATCAGGTTTTATGTCATCCTCAAGACATACTTCTGTATTTATTTGACTACTGCATTTTGATTCGTCTCCCTCAGATTTAAGTAGCTGCACTACCTTGCAAGATCGGTATTCGATGATGCGGACAAAGCCGCGTCCGGCTTCCGCACTATTACATGAATGCAGTGGGCTGAAAGCGAACGAATGAATGGACCGTTCACCGAGTGAATGGCGCGAAGGACCCGCGAACTAGGACGAGGGTAAAGCTGATATTGAGGGGTTTTGAGGAGCTGAGCAGAGATTTAAGGCGCCGTAGGTTCATGGTCTTATATCCCACTCACTGAGCATAAGCGTGAGCGAGATGGAAGTGCGTGCTCGCAAGCGCGGATGTCATGTTTTCTAATTTTAATTTTTTGGCCGTAATAATGAAAAGGTAATCACTGAGTTCTCTCAAATATGATATTGTCGATTTTTAGAAGCAATTTTAATATTTTTAGATTTTGTACCTACAGTCAGCCTCCACCTCCAGCGGCTTCCCGATTCTCCAATCTCCCAGCAACTCTGCTCCGTAACACTCACAGACTAAAATACGCCAGATCACGAAATTCCTAGGCATATCGTGAAACGCCATTTCATTATATGCCTAAAAGTCGGCCAGGCTTATTACGATGTGCCTGATAAACAATACGGCAGATCGATTAGAGCAACGCATTCGTCGATATTCCTAGCTCTATACCGGGCACATCGTAAAATGAATTATAGGTCATGTAAACCCTACCGAAAGCAAGACATTAAATCCCTTGGTATTAGCCGGGTTATAATGTTGTACTGAATTTCATTATAACCCGCTGGTTAATAATATGATTTCACTTTTCATAATTCTTATTACTATATGCATAAAGTTTAATTTTGCTAAACACAATTTGATCTAGGCCAACATTTCGACAGAATAATATATTCAGAATATTCGAAATAGCCCTCCTAAACGCTAAACTTGAGTGGCGGTGGAGGGGGGCACATTGCACGTAGAACCTTCGCCTTTGGGGTGTAAAGGTTCTCGAGTGGCGACCACGTACCGGCAGATGACCCCTCAACTCAAGGTGGACTGATGACTAACTCGTAATTTTTTATTCTGTTTTTTTTTGTTTTATGGTTAGTAAACTGTAAATCTATCAAAATGCAATGTTTGCTATTATACTATTATGCACTAAGGAAAAAGTCTACAAACAATGAAAAAAACTCGATGAGTTTGCAGTTATTGTCGACGCAGAGCTACAATCATTTGAATCGTTCTCCAGGAAACGAGACCTTAAACCATCTTGTGATAAAGTTATTTTTCGACTTTATAGCTTTATATATATTAGTGCACCAAGTTACCTCTTCCCAGAGAATGAGACATTTGTACTTTATGACTTCTCAAAACCTATTTCACTAGGCCTACAGGACAGAGGCCCTACCGCGAAATGAAAACGAATTTCGTTCGTGTATCAGCCTCTCTGTTGCACTTGCTGGTTCGAGCGACAGAGAGGGAGATACTCGAACGAAGTTCGTTTTCACTTCGCGGTAGCCCCTCAGAATACCACCAAGAAAAAAGTTGTTGATTACCTAGGCGTTATTCCACTGTGGAAATCCGGCCGCCGGGGCTGTTGTGTGCGAAGCGAACATAGCTTTGGTGCCCGAGTGCATTATGTCGCAAACCAGTTGGGGTATAGAAATTGTATGTAAACATTCGCCGACGTAGGAAGTTATAGTAAGACATCGATAGCCATAGAACCCATTAGGTTAGGTTAGGTTTGTCTTATAACATTACTGATAAGTTTATTGATTCTGAAAAAAACGGTTTTCGATGAAATGAAAATTCTGCGAAACATACATTCGATGGAACGTTTGTCGGTAAAACAAGGGTAAACGCTCTCTATCTCTCTCCCTCTCTCTCTCACACCTTAAATTGTACTCTCTCTCTCTCTGCTTATATGCTTGTACTGTGACTCACATTCCTCACAGGCACATGCGCCACCAAATCCAGATGTTCCCGGAAGCGGCGCAGATACCGGAAGTTACTGTCGCCAGCGCGGCGCCCGCAGGCGCCCATGACTTCCGTCAGCGCCATGCCGGCGCCCAGCACTAGGTTCACATCATTGTAGGACTCCTTTAGAGCCGCGATGGGTGCTACATGATCAACTGCTCTCCCTTAGAGCTAACTGTGTAGCGCTTTCCATCTCTATATTTCTCTCTCCTCTACCAAATCTCTCGTCGAGAATCAAACCAATAAAACAATTAAGGCTTTGAGGACAGATGGGGGAGGGGAATTTGTTAATAAACAATTTGACGCTTTTTTGAACCAGCATGGTATTGTACACCAGAGGACTGTTCCTCACTCTTCGCCTCAGAATGGCGTAGTTTGCAGTTGTGAACAAACTCCCTGTTGGTGTTTCGTAGGAATTAGCAATCACCAATGTTTGAGAGAGAGAGAAGATACATATATATATATCAGCACGTCTATCATGGGACGGCCGCGACAAACTCTAAGTGTTCTAATAAGAAAGAGACGAATAAAGAAAGAAAGAAAGAAAGATACATTTATTCACAAACACACAGGACACACATATTAAACAATAAAATAATAAAAGAACAGATAAAACATTAAACAAGTGTGTCTCTGCGGCAGTGAACCGGACACTGGCTCAGCATTACGCTGAGGTGTCAGACACCTGCAGCGCTGATTTTCAGCCAGCACCGTCGGTAGGAAGGTTACGAAACTAGGTTAGGGGAGTCGTGTGACATTGTCAAATATTTGCGGTATTATACTAGAAGGTGAAGCTTCACAAGTTTACAAAATAACGGTACAGAGTAAACCACAAAGTAGATAACGCATCTCTCTGTAAATGTTGTTAATTGTTGTCTCATTAACGGTACGAAACTTGCAAAACCTATGTTTTGAAATACGCCGTCTCATTCTAGTTTATTAGACTGGCTCATCACTTGCTCATCCAATCTAAAATACCTACATTCATACATATAGAAAACCTGCTCTACAAGCTTAAGCTGACTTTGTAATTTGTAAACTTAAGTCGAGATAAGCCATTTAAATAGGTAACCTTCTATAATCGCAAAAGCAAAGCGTGACACTCTGACATACAAGTGGCATTTGAACACAACATGCCAAACAAAGAGACTGTTTTGAATACAAGGTCACTTTAGTGTTGACAGCGTCTTAAGATAGGATTAGTAAATTAGTTCGACCTATTTGAGAGAAGAGTGTTGATACAAGTAATTGCTCAAACTATAGACCAATAACAAAATGCTCCTTTTAATTTATTTACTAAATTTTTGTATAAGTTTCTCAATAATAATAAAATGGGGAATTTCAAAAAAAAGGATACAGTTTGAAAAACTTCTTTAAAAATATAACTTTACTGTGAGGTAATCTTATATATCAAAATCAAATGCTTATGTTATCTATAATAATGCTCCAAAATTGTGTTTATGTGGAACCGATACTTTTGGAAAAAAAAATATAAATAATTGAGCAATGTGAAGAATATGTGTCAGTTTTGTTACCAGTTTAAAATGCGTAGAAAAATTAAACTATGATAAAATCTACAATCATTTTTTTTTTATTTGGAATTGTGTGTTAGTCTTTTATTGTTCATTAAAACTTTTGTAAATACGTACAACAAAGCATCAAGAAATATAACAGAACCTTTCCTTCAAATATTTCGAAAGTCGAGATTGGGTAAAGTCTTTACCGAAGCAGCAGAAGCCTATAATAAATAGCGGGGTACAATAGACTGCAAAGCGGTTCAACTTTTCACTTTATTACAATGTGTTACGGTTCACAATCGGATGGATCTCTCTGTAGTGGCAAGAAATGCTAAGCGGTTATAGGACTATATAGCCTAGGCCTTCACAATCACACATTTCGGCCGAACTCAGTGTGAAATGCGCTGTTCCTTCCTAAATAATATTGTACCATGCTCGCGCTACAGGTAGTCCATAGGACAACATTACAGAAGTACAAAAACATTGCATTACAGAGATGTCACAAGCGTGTTGATTATGTGTTCTAGAGGCACCGGGGCGTGTTCTGGCCGAGCGCACTCGCTTCCTTTTACCGTCTTATCACTTTCTTACCTACTACAATGACACGCGTTCAGAATACGCCTCGTTATCTTTATTTGTTTCTCAGATTTGTAGATGATTTTTTTGAGATCTTATTAGTCTAACGAGATGTTCAACTACAAACGTTACCCCTACTTGCGGGACAAGCGCGGCCGCTACCAGAACCCCTTCTCGCGGGGCCGAAATTATCAACCGAGTGATACCCGCGGTAAAAGTATCTGCATGGAATTGTTTAATGTAATGTAATGAAACTTGCATGCAATATCTTGCATGTGTAAATTGCGCTTTAGATGTTAGGTAAATCCCTTATCCATATAAAATAATTGACCTATATTGTTAGTTTAGAAGCATAACAAGTCCTGAAACAAATTATTTTTCTCAAAAATAGTATGAAATGTTCCCATAACATCTGTGAAGATAGTATCCGAAAGTGACTCATCCTGGACAATTTTTAGAACGCAAAAGTGTCCAGTAAGTAAGTATGAAATCCCATTACATATCATAATATTTAAATATAGAACTATTTTTTTTTCTAAGGAGGTTATTGGTACCATAGAGGTTGACGTGTCCGAATTGCACTTATATTGCACGATGTAAAATGGCGGAAAATCAGTTCTTTCGTATTTTTTACTATTTTGATACTAATTAGGAATTAGCAATTCGATACTAACAGAAGAAAAAGAAGAATAAAATAGCTACCGAAGGGCTTGGCGGGGCAGTGTCCCGGGGCCCCAAGGTCGGAGGGCCCCCAAAACCTGATTAGCAAACCTCTCACTAGCGAAAAATTCTCGTTTTTTTTCCCCGGGGCTTTTGGTCACCTAGCTATGCCACTGTGTCGTAACAACGCATCCTCAAAACAATAAAAGTTGACAATGCACCAATGCCACAGATACCATCAGGGAGGCCGTAGGTAAAAATACTTGAGTTCTAGAGATGAGATGATTTATTGCAGTGTTCGCACGTGACGTAAAATTGACTTTTGTGTATATTTTTCAATGGTCTTCTTATAATTCGTAGGTATATATATCATGAATAGGTATATCAAAGGACCATTCTCTAAATAACTAATACAAACCAAATATCACATTAGTATTAGAGTTGTTTTATTAGTGGTATTGGGACATGAATATTTGTTGTAGATAGCGTGGTCACCCCTGATTGGAAATCATTCGTTGTTCAGTTGTTTTTGCACCGTAGACCGACTGGCTGTGTAAGAATTGTTGTCGTGGATTTATCGTGATGATTTAGCTCTAGTATTGCTCTAGGGTCATTGCGCCGGTTAGCGACCGGCTAATTTAGTGTGCCTGTTTGCGACCACTATACGATATTATCTCGTTTTCTTAGTAGATTCCTATACAGGACAAATATTATGTTTGAAAAAAAAAACAATGTTATACAGGTGGTCGGTAACTGAAGCTGGTAGCGTAACTGGCATAATGACCATATCATGTATTATGTGTAAGTCTTAGTAGATAGTGACACAAATAACTTAGTATCCCAGCGAATATCTTCAAAACGTCGATTTGAGCATAAATATCTACTTACTCTGAATAATTGTATTTCAATCAATCTAGTATTTGAATGACTTAGGTAAATTACTGGTGTAATGACCCCATTTCCCTACTACGGTTTGCTCTGGGCGTCATTTCAAATGTAAATGCCTCAATAAACATGACTTCCCTAGTCTCGAAACGTCGTAAAAGCAACATTGATTCCTATTACGTAAAAAAAAAGACATAATTGTTGAATGGTTACATGCAACAAGAAGCAAGTTAGTTATCATAACATTCGAGTGATATTTTTTGATTAAGAAATATATTATTTATTTCATTTTAAATTATAGATAATTACTGTCTTAATTTAAATCCTTTCTCCGATGATCACAGTGGTGAAGCTAACTAATGATTCTACCCAATTCTATGCAGCTATCTATATATTATTTAAAAAATATATTTTTTTTTTGCTAACCATTCCACGTTTGCGACAACCAGGCAGATTTTGCTGTGATTCGTTATCATTGTCATCATGACTACCTGCCGGAATTTCCTTCGGAGGTGCGGTATTTTCCTTATCATGACAACCAGACGTAATTTCTATAGAATTGATACTTTCTACATTATACTCTGAATTTTCAGTAGTTTCACGCAACGGTTTCCGTATCACATTTTCTTTAGTGTGATAGTTAGAAAATATCATCTGAAAATTATAAAAAGCATAAAACGTTAAAAATACTGTAACCCGACTACGGAATGCTAACTGAAAAATGACAGATTTTATTTTATACATAAGGTAGCCTCTGTCACACGGAGCATAACTTCTAATCGATTGACACCTCGTTTATCAAAATCGGTTCAGTATCTTAAACGCTGACATGGAAACACACGTAAATACAAACATAGACTGCTAAGAACTGAATCAGTTTGTTACTGTTTAAATACAACCTACTCAAACGTAATTGTGGTTTTAAGCAGACGCATAATTATGCTACCGACAATTTTTAAATTAAATATATCATTTCATAAAATGTAGATACTTAAAGATATTTTTTTTTGGTAGCCTACACGTAAAGTGGGGATGTAATTTTTGAATTAAAAACTTCTTTAGCGGCGCTGAGCACTTTTTGGGATGGGGAAAAATTGTTAAATACGCGACAGATGTGAAGGAGGTCACAAACTTTTATATTTTGCTGCTAGCCGATTCGACTTCATTCAAAACTAAACGCTATTCGTAAGAGTATAAAGCCGTTAAACACTTTGCAATAGCATATTCTGCAAATAAATTTGTAATTTTGTTCACGTGTCCTTCACCGTTTTGCTATTGAGCAAATTCGAATAGTTCGAATTTGGACGTTATTCCTAAAGAGTTAGCTTTGAAAAATATTTACCAACGGCAAAAACAAATTGATATTTTGTTCACCGCCGCCGTCCGCTGTTCTTGCAAATTCGAATAGTTCTAATTTGGACGTTATTCCTAAAGATATAAAGCTTTGAAAAATATTTTGGCAATGGCAAAAACAAATTGGTATTTTGTTCGCCGCCGGCGGCGGGGTTTACGACGGTTGGATTTCCCGCTTCGGCTGCCCCGCTACTATCACTACGGACCAAGGACGGCAATTCGAGAGTCGAGTATTTGCATCTCTCACACGCTTACTCGGCATCGAAAGAACCCGTACAACACCGTACCATCCGATCGCTAATGGGATTCTGGAGAGATGGCATCGAAGTCTCAAGGCCGCACTCAAGATAGGAAAAAATAAATAGTGATAGGTTTATGTCGATACAAATATGTCGATATAACGTTGTACCTACTATAAATCTGATTGTATTTTATCAAGTAATCATACTGAAGTATGGAAAAGGTTTTATATAATTAGAAAATAATCAAAAATTAGATAGGGGGGACACAATTTTAGTGACTTTCGGGGCGATTATCTCCGACTCTATTCACTTAATCAAAAAAAATGGTAAGAAGAATTGCTTTTTTGACTTTCAGTCTTATGTACGGAGTACACCCCTAAAAAAATTTTTTTTTAGCAATTTAATTACTGTCTTCTAATTCGATTTTTTTATATTTTATTTTTGGCGTTTTTTTTTCATTAGTTGTAGTGTAACAAATAACGTTATTTTTATTTGCGTTACCTATCTCTAATATACCTAATATGTAATGTGTATATTAGAGCACAAAAAGTATAAATAAGTGTAGGATTATCGAGAATTTTTATTTTTATTTTTTTAGGAAATTGATGATATCATCCTCTAAGAGTCATCAATTCAAACTTTTAGTGAATCATATTGGTATATCAAATCTACCTTTATATTAACATATAAGGATCTTTATAAAAAGAGGCACGACATGCGAGTAATTACAGTTTTCATATTTCTATGCATGTCTATTTCTGTTTCTTGATTTATCGAAAATATCAAAAACTATGGGACATAGAACTGTGGGAGTTTCAATGTTCGCTATCATTTGATACAGTTCATAATTTAAACATTTAAGTAGATTTTCTTTCACAGCACCCAGTCTAGAAGGTCTACTATACATAATTACTTTGATTAGCCCCAAATTAGCATAGCAAATTAATGATTTTAACGAAGGACTGGACCTTGGCCAAATTTCTTCATGCATATTTATAAATCCTGTGATCCCGGATTCAGTGTGCCTAAAATTAATTATTAATGTGTTATATTAGCAATTGGATTTTACATATTCGAAAACTTGCTACAAACTCAAATTCAAAATAATCAACCTACATTTCAGATCCTCTTTAATAGAGTTAGCTTATTCGTTCAGTGTAAAATTTGAAAGCGGTTAACCTTCTCAAAAGTGCGTAAAGTTTGTGTTAGTAAACGCTGTAGTTTTAATTAGGAATACTCAAGATACTCATGACGATTTCAAATGCAGACACCTATAATAACTTCCGTCGTCTTGTGTCTGTAAGCAGCGGCATACTTGATAATTAATTTCTGCGAAATTGTAATTATACAGTAACGTATGTTTAGACTACATAGTCATATGCAAACTGTTATGCTAGAGTAGGCACCTATAAATTCATATATACATAACATATATATCTTCTAGTTTTGATATTTTCGTAGCTGTACAAATACCTAGTTACTTACCCTTAATATTCTGTTAACTACATATTAAAACATATTTTTCAGATACGAGTATGTTTAAAAAATGGCATACTACACAACATACACACATGCACTACACACACACATACACATAGCACACACACACACATCTGATTACCTATCATGCAACATCAATCAGCCGTATCAATAAAGAAACTACACGACAACAGTTATGTTACCTGTCAAATTAGTATCCGGGTTAGAAAAACAGCCTGTAATATTAAATATTTATATTAGTTTAAAAAAGAAAACAACGTTTACAGTTCGTTGTGCGTCACTTTGACGTTTGACGCTTGACAGCTCGACTGCTGTCATCTCACTCTGCCCTTCCTCTTGTTAACTCATCCCGAGACATACAATAGTAGATCATCCGCATATTGAAGAACATTTGCGTATCTTTTAATAGAAAATTCCAAATCGTACGTGTAAATGTTATAAAGTATAGGACTTAGAACAGAACCTTGTGGCAAACCTTTCCATACTGTTCTGGTACCAATTTATCAGTGGGGTCTGAAGTTTACGGGGGGAAATAACATGAGTGTGAACGCTTTTTTGGAACGGGTTTCTGAGCTAAAGGAAGCTCGTAATGCATCTGATTATGACCTATGGCGTTATGCAATAGATTTTTTTGAAGGAGATGCATTGATATGGTACAGGGCGAATAAGGAGTACGCTTTAAATTGGGATGAGCTGGTTATTCTTTTAAAACGGGCTTTCCAGAAGCCTTATTATCAGGAAGAACTGCTAGCAGAGGTAAGGGCTAGAACGCAGGGGTGTGACGAGTCGGTATTGATCTATGTTTCTGTCATGCAGAATATGTTTAACCGCTTACCTAGTAGGATACCGGAGAGTGAAAAGATTATGATCGTCCAAAAGAATTTGTTGCCATATTACCAGCAGTCCCTTTGTAGGGATAATTTCGGCTCCATTCCCGAAATGTTAAATGTCCTCAGGATTGTGGAAAGGACCAAACTAAACTGTGAAAACTTTAGGCAACCACACACTTCTAAATCTCTGTTGGAGCCGGATCTGGCGTATAGAACCACTTCAGAAGTTAAATCAGGAGTCGGGGAGGTGGCAGAAGTAAACGCAGTGCAGGTTCAGGATGCCAGCCAGAGCCAGGTATTAAGGAGGTGCTGGAATTGCCGTGAAAGTGGCCATGTTTTTCGAGACTGTCGTGTTCCGAAACAGCGACTATTTTGCTTCAGGTGTGGAAGGTTTGGCGTTATGTCAAAAGATTGTGAGTGTAAGGGAAACGCGCAAGGGGGAAGTTCGAGTCCTGCCAACTGAATTATTCCCCTGGTCGCAAAAGTAGTGAATGGCAGGAGTGGTTGGATGTTGTTCGGACATTCTTTGGGCATAAAGACGACGACTTATGCTCACTTTTAGTTAAGAAAGAAAATGACAATAGATCGTATATAAAGTTAGAGATATTGGGTTACAGTTATATGGGACTGTTAGATTCGGGTGCAAACCGTAGCGTGGTCAACACACAGTTTGCAGATACCTTAAGCATGCATGGGCTCAAGCCTAATAGTATGCAACCTATAGGAATATCTACAGCAGATGGGGTAACGCATAGCATAACGAAGGTGATTGACGTCCCGATTAGTTTTGACGGGCAGTACAAAATAATTCCTATTATGGTCATGCCGGCCCTAACGCAACAGCTTATTTTAGGGAAAGATTTTTTCGATGAATTTGGCATTGAACTGCAGTTTAAAGGAGTCAGGACATTAAATAATGCGGAGATTGGGTCATTAGAGAGTAAAGCTCCGGTAATTATAGGCAGAGATGATCTGACTTTAGCCCAGCAGGAGCAATTAGGAAATTTGATTGAGGAGCTGAAGGAGACGGTTGGCAGTGGACTTGGCAGGACAGACGTACTAAAGCACAGCATTGATACAGCAGATAGTAAGCCCATACACCAAAGGCAATACAATTTCTCACCAGTAATAAAGAAGGCAATAGAAAACGAGTTGGACGAAATGTTGGCAAAGGATGTAGTGGAGCCATCACACAGCTCGTGGTGTTCGCCAGTCCTGATTGTGAAAAAGCCAAATGGAGACAATAGGTTGTGCTTAGATAGCAGACTGCTTAATCGGGTAACAAAACGTGATACATACCCCTTACCTAGAGTTTCTAACATTATTGACAATCTGCGGAATGCTAGATTTCTAAGCACTATCGACCTGAAGTCAGCATTTTGGCAGATTCCACTAGTAGAAGAGAGTAAGCAAAAGACAGCCTTTGCGATCCCAGGGCGTGGCCTTTTCCACTTTAAAGTAATGCCGTTTGGTCTTGTTAATGCCTCACAAACTCAGCAGAGATTGATGGACATTTTATTTAATGCGGAAGAAGACAAAGTTTGGGCATATCTTGATGATATTGTCATATGTTCGGCGACCTTTGAGGAACACACAATGCTGTTGAGAAAAGTAATGTCGACTCTGAAGTCTGCTAATCTTACCATCAACGTTGACAAATGTAAGTTTGCCAGACCTAGTTTGCGCTACCTGGGTTACATAATAGATAAGGATGGGCTCCGAACAGATCCAGAGAAAGTGGAAGCGATAGTCAACTTCCCGCGACCAACAACGTTTACAGAATTAAAACGGTTTATAGGTCTCGCGAGCTGGTATAGACGATTTGTTAAGGACTTCTCTAACGTTGCAGCACCACTACATGACTTAACTAAGGGAAAAAAGTCTAAAAAGTTGGTGTGGACGAAGGAAGCTGAAGTGGCCTGGTTAAAGTTGAAGACATTGCTCACTTCAACTCCGGTGATGACGTGCCCGGACTATACAAAGCCGTTCGTCATTCAATGCGATGCCTCAAGTACGGGAATTGGAGCGGTGCTTTGCCAGCGGGCAGATGACATTGATCAACCGGTAGCATATTTGAGCAGGAAATTGAATGAAAGGGAATCAAAGTACTCAGCTTCTGAGAGAGAGTTACTTAGTGTGGTACACGCAATTGAGAAGTTTAGGCCGTATGTTGATGGCACTCGCTTTACCGTACTAACAGATCACAGCGCATTACTGTGGTTACACAAAATGAAAGATCCGCATGGCAGATTGGCGCGATGGGCTATGAAATTACAACAATTCGAGTTTGACATCATCCACCGACCAGGAAAATGCCATACAGTACCTGATGCATTGTCCAGAGGCGTACCGCCTAACTGTGAGCTACACATTATTGAGATATTGGACAGTCACAAGGACACCTGGTACAAAAATACGGTAGCAAAGGTATCATCGGGAAAACAAAAATCAGAATGGACAGTGTCTAACGGTCTACTGTACAAGAGGATACAGATGAAAGAATTTCCTAATAGAGATGACCTGTGGAAACTGTTTGTGCCTGAGGCATTACGTAGTCAAATTCTTAAGGAATGTCATGACAATCCTACATCTGGTCATTTAGGTATTAGGAAAACGTATTTTAGGATTAAACAAAAATTCCATTGGCCTAAGATGTTAAGGGACGTAAAGCAGTACGTTAATGAATGCCAGTGTTGTGCTAGTCAAAAGGTCTCACAGCAATTACCTTTAGGTCAGATGGGGCAATACAGAGACGTTACGGGACCGTGGCAGGTGGTCGCTATGGATTTTATGGGCCCCTTCCCTAAAAGTAAAAGATGCAACACTATGTTGTTGGTTATCACTTGCTTATTCAGTAAATTCACTTTGTTATTTCCTCTTCGTACGGGCAAAGCTGATAAATTGTGTGAGGTAGTTGAAAAGCAGTTTCTCTTATTTGGGCCTCCAAAGATTATAGTATGTGACAACGGGAAACAGTTTGTATCTCACATGTTTAAGGAATTAGCAACTAAATTTAGCTCGCAAATTATGTACACTCCACACTACCATGCACAGAGTAACCCCACCGAACGGGTGAACCGCGTCATTGAATCGGTTTTCTAAATAACCTAATCGTCTTTTAGCTATATGAAATGAATCCCCTAATTTTTCGGGTGACTCTTTCAAAGGCAAACTCACGCAAAACCTACCATCGGGCAATTGGTGCGTATTTTCGACAAAGTGAGTCTCGCATGCTTCTTCTTCGGCTGTCCACTTCTCCTTCTGTGGTAGCTCTTCCAACGTCCTCGTGCATTGTGCTTGCAAGCAGCATATATTTATATATTTACTTTCCATCGACGACAGCCATTTTGCTTATCAAGCTACACAAACACTCACACAAACACACACACAAGCATACTAGGAACAGTGTTTAGAAACTGCGGTAACCAACAATTGTGACGGATACGGTAGTGTGTTGATTTTTCAGGCCGCGTGCTTATTGGCCACCAAAGTTAAGTAGTGAACGATTTAAATAGTGTCCAAATCGCGAGCAGCGTTGTCCGAAAGCCAAAACGCCGTCAATTTCGTACAATTACGGCCAATATTCCAAACCTCTATATAGCAACACACGATCCTCAGTTCTCAAAATATCTCGCCATGCGAAATCCGACCTTCTCCCAATAGTAATAAGGAAGCTCTAGAAGGACCCTCTTACATATTGTAATAGTGTATACCTAGGGGCTATTAAGATTGGCACTCTTTCTTTTTATTTATGAGCAAGTCCACGACTCTGTGGACAGCGTTGCGTTTCCTGCGTCCCATTTTTATTCCGCCATTTATCGTCGCAACCAACCAAATATTCACAATTCACAACCAATTTGCAAATGATCGAGGTAAACAAGCATTAATAAGATAAAACTGCGGCGTTTAAAGATTATTTGTGCGGCCTGTTAGATATCCAAACAAACCGCGATGCGTCAAAGCGCCATCCGAAGGAAACGGTCGTGAATGTCGAAATTCAACGTTAGTTGGCCCTCCGGCCAAATCACGCGTCTGTCCGCGCCTAGCAAAAGGGTCCTTTTTTTTTTTTGCGGCCTGCGACAAATATGTTGAGGTGTATAAATTATACAGCTAATACCTATTTATTTATGCAATCCTTAGAAGCAAATAATTAGAACTGAAACCCCGGGAAAATAATGAAATGTCAATGTCAAGATTTTGAACTATTTTTTCCATCATGACAGATATATAAGCTAATACTTTGTGGAGGTATCAGAGGTAAAATTAAGATTTTTTGTGGAATGTGCCTGAACAATGTTGTGGGTGCGAGTCTTGTTAGACCCTCGCCTACCGGGGGAGATCCTGTGGGAAGAAAAGATTGTTCTTAATATTAGGTTTTCCAATAAGAATTTTTATAATATTATTTTTTACAGATTTTAAACATATTCATGGAACTTATTTCTTATGTCAAATGATTAAGTCTCAACGCAGCAGCGCAATAACAGTTTTTTTTAAATAGTAATATATCTACATACTTCATTTTCCTTAAAGGTTCTGCCAATAAAAACACAAATTCCAAACGTCACGGTGACAGTGGGCAGAGACGCTTTGCTAGCTTGCGTCGTTGATAATCTACGAGGATTTAAGGTACCTATTAACAAATTCAAAAAAATATAGGGTGTTAAAATACAACAATAATAGAAAACAATTGGTTACTAGATTCGATTGACTACCTACATCATTAGGTATGACACATCGCAACTCTCACTATTCATTTCATTCCTAATAAGGTGGCATGGGTCAGAATGGACACGCAAACAATCCTGAGCATCCACCACAACATCATAACGCAGAACCCGCGGATCAGCCTGTCGTACAACGACCACCGCTCCTGGTACCTGCACATCAAGAGCGTGCAAGAGGTGGACCGCGGCTGGTACATGTGCCAGGTCAACACCGACCCCATGCGCTCCAGGAAAGGATATCTGCAGGTCGTAGGTAAGCATATTATGTAAAATTCTGAATATTCTGATATTCCGCCCATTAAAATTATGCTGATAGAAGAGATCCGCCCGCGGCGTTGAACGAGCCAAACCAACCTCGACCGATATAATCGAAATCATGATGTAAGGTTATGCAATATGAAAGGTTTTTAGGTTAGGCAGATTTATACAAGGTTTTTATTATATGTTTAAAGGTATTATAACCAGTGTCGGTAAAGATTAAAGTTTTTGGAGTCTACATTTCAAGAACTCGACTAAATAATATTGACGGATCTCTGAGCTTAAAAGACTTTTCGGGTGTCTCATCGATTCCTCTAGTTGCAACTGAAGCTTTAAATAAAACTCAATCTATCGCATCTTTTATGTTCATTTTTAATTTCGGTGTGCCTAAATAGTAGTTTATGCAATCGTTATATAATGGATGCTTTATCAGTCGAGTACCACGTTTAGGCCACGAAGCTTGCTGAGTGGCCTAATTAAGGTACGAGAGTTAAAAAGCTAATTATATAACTATTTCATACAATACTTTTTCTACGAGTTAACGGAAATAATAATATATTAAACAAACTTAGTATCTATTGAAAATCGCCCTGCTGAAACGAAGTGCAGCCAACCGTTTTTTATTTAAGCGCGTTGATGTCTTCTGGAAATCCGGCCTCGTGATTGGTCAAAATTCATTTTAGTTCCGTACACAGTTATTTTATATTCATAAGATGACTCAGATTTGACTGGGTTGACTGGTAAAGAATGCCTTATGGCAGTTATGGCATTAAGTTCGCCTTTTGTAATTGTAACTTGTTACTGTGCAATAAAGTTTACATAAATAAACAAATAAATTAACTCAAGTTTTGATTCATAGATTACAGTCTAAAAAATTAAGTCGAGTCATAGAAATGAAGACTCCCAAGACTTGAGTCTACCAACACTACAATAAGTAATTTTAACGACACGCTCCATGTGGTAGCCGTTGGAGACAAATATTGTTCCTGAATCTAGCGCTATATTAAATGTGTGTCAATATCTAATAATCTGAAATTTTAAATTTTGATTTGAACTGTACAATCTGATATTGTTTTTAAAAATACTCTTTCTATATTAGTGATTTATTTATAGAACTTCTTTGTTGTTCGATTTTTGCAAAATAAACTTACTAACTATGAGTTAAGCTACAAATTTGATTTAACAATATTATTTAAAATTGAATAGTGGTTCATAAATTTTGTAACTATGGTTAGTCGACAAAAACGACGTCGTGAAACTGTATGTAATTTCTACAGTTCACATCCCCTATGGCCGAAATCGAAGGTGGTGGAACATTTTGTAGAGATGGGTGAGAGTCGAAGCACAATTTATAATATTCTCTCGTCCTTTTCCTTGCGGAAAACCAACACTGTCGATTAAACAATTAGCGCTAGCCATAGTACCAAAATATAACAATTCGAGTGTTTCTACATATTCGTAATTAGCACGCATTTCCGAGTCTGGAGTACAAAGTTCAATTTGACTTTCGATTTCGTTAAAACTTTGAAAAATCTCTGTAGCCGCTTGCATACGTAATTTTAAGTCGATCTACAGCTCAAATAACATATACATACACAAATAATATGAGATCATTTTGGATTAAGTAGACGATTGGTAACTTGGCTGACCGCCTTATTTGACTTCCGATTAGGTACGACACAAACAGTTGACTTCGACCGTTCGATGTCGATTCAATGTCGCCACATTAAGTACCCTGACGGTACATAGTGCCATGGAGCCCGTAATACTTGGCAATGTCCCGGCCAACAATAACTCATCAGTGTTTACAAATGTGCATCTATTTGAGTATGATCGAAAAATATTCTCGTTATATTAGATGGCCTAGTTTCCTTTCAATATAACCTTAGCCTAGTTTTTAGAACCACATTTCACCTAATTATGTTGACAAGTGTCCGTCTGTCTGTATGTAATAAAGTGAAGGGCTCCGAACCGATTGGATGCAATTTTTAAGAGCTCATGGCCCTACATGAAATAGTGTAGTTTGGATATTTTCCTCGCACACCGCTCCGCTGTCTCTGGTGGATACTCACCCTTACACGTCCTTGTTGACTACGGAACCCTAAAAAGTCAGCACAGCGAAATGACGTCTCGCTCATATTTGGAGCAGCCCAACTGGGGGACCATCCCCTTACAGAAGAGTTACAACATCATGGCTGCGGTAAAGCGTAGTATTAGGTCGTGGCTTTGACTGTAAAAGAAGTAAATTAAAACCAAAATTTATTTTATAGACAAACTAATGTAAAAACACTTTTTAGCACTGAAACAGACTTTATTGAACATGAAATTGATAAAATACTGAACTGAACTGATTATATATGTGACAATGTTAACTTATATATTTTTTTCGTTTGGTTGCATATATATTTAGTGATAAGACCGCCTGTTGTTTACCTCTACTATCAATCTTCTGTAATATGTTGTGTTATATAATATATCGACATAATATGAATATCGGAAGTCGATCAATGAGAAGGGCGCGAGAATTAGATAAAATGTCATTATCATTAAAAAATCTATTGTAGTGGTTACAAAGTCTGTAAATAGGTGCACGTTGTCCGGCGTTAGTTAGTTAGTGGAGTTAACCATGGTTAAGGGGATGATTCGAGTCGACCACGCCACCTTGACAGAGACACGTTTATGCCTTACGCGCACGAGAAAAAAAGATGCAACCCTCTTCGGGAATGGCTTTTTTGGACAAATTTCGATTCGATTATTATACCTAACTTACTGAAGTTTTATTTATATTTCATTAAGTGAGATTTTATAATATTAACTTGATTGTATATTAACTAATTAAATCAATTATCTTTGTTCGAGTTGTACCTGATCGGGTGAGTCGCATGTTCACTTATGTAGATAGACTATTTGTTGATCTCAATTTTAAATGTTCATTTTGATTTGCGGATTTAATTAATTATTGCGGATTTTTTACGGTTTGTTTTACCGTGAGATTTGATTTGCGGACGATAAAATTTATTGACGGATTATAATTTACAGTAATGTTTACGATTACTGAAATGACCTTTCACGTGTTTTGATTCGGTTTTTTGCGGCTTATGATCAACTTACAGCGAAGCGATGCGCATAATACATATAAATGCATATATATGCATTGCGCAACATGGTTTATTGTTGTTGTATGCCCAAATCGGTGGTGCAGACAATGTGATGGTTTCATAGGTAGTGTTACATAAAATAATTTCGTGTCAAAATGCCAAAATCCCACAATGCCTAATTTGTTTTCTCAAAACACTGCAGGGTTCTTTGAACATACGGTGTTTTGAGATAGAAATGTAGTTAAGTTTTGTTATTAATATACTCTTAGAATTATATAAACGTTTTGTCATTCAGTTTTTTAGTCCAGACCCCATCATGGTCATCCGTATCATGGTCGGCGATATCACACGATAAGTGACAAGATAGAGCGTCCGTCACTGGCTGACACCGTTCGATAGAAAGAGGCGACGCTCCTATCTTGTCACTTATCGCGTGATAAGGCCGACCACGATACGGGGTCTGGACATAATGCTCAAGCACATCGGTCAGAAACTCTGCACAGTATAGTAAATTACAGTACGACGACATGGTACAAACAATTTCCTCTTAAAGATTAATACTTAACTATTTGCGGAGCATCATGTCTCAGAGTCCGACTTTGTGCTTGTTAAATTACTCTTTTACTTTAGTTATGACGGTTGCCATGTACCCTGTACCATGACATACCATTGTTGCTACTTTAGGGTATAAACCAAGGTCTAGCTCTATCCCAGAGATACTAAGTTAAAACAAATGTAGCTGACCCGGATGTCGTCTTCCTTATGGATTCCTCATATAAAAGTCAAAATACCTCTCATCCGCTTACCAACGGAGAGTTAATCTTCTGTTACTCCCATGATTGTGGTACGAGTTATTCGTCGAGTAAGAATCTGACCGGCCTATTTACGACTCGCCCGCTACGCGTGGTACGAGTGATAGGCGGTTGCGTTTGGATTGGAAATTAAAAAAGATCATCTTGCAGGCCTAGCCTCCAATTTTCTATGAAATGCCATTACGGGTCTCTCGTTTCGCTGCGTCCGAAACGTGACACTTCGAAGCCCATTAGTCAATATTTGATTGCATGTTTGAGAGAAATAATTTGAACAGTGATTTTAAATCGTGGCCGAAGGGTCTTTCCTCTACGCGCCTCGCCTCGCGTCAAATTCAACAAAATGGACGATTGACATTTTGTAGTTTTTATTGCGATTAGTAACAATTTCGTTTAAAAAGTTCCTTGCTCCTCGCAAATGTGATGAAAAACATTGTGTGCGACACGTACGGTAAGAATGTCACAAACCCTAGTCATCAAGCCCGATGCCGAAGGCGGCCTTTGGCATCGGGCTTCTAATAGACCCTCGTTCGCAGGCCTTTAAAACGTTATAAAATGAACCGGAATTATAACGGTATATTCCGTTAGTGTTCGAAAATTACGTTATAACAAAATCAATATTCTCCATAACGATATAAATACCGTAACAGAATGAATAACAGAACGATATATAATAACGTTATAATATCGTTTTAAAATGCGAGCCGCGCGCTACGGCTGCGCCGTTGCCGCTCTGTGCCAATGCCAACATGCCACCACGTGGGCCGTAGCGCGACGTGCGACGTTGCCGTTATGTTGTTCTTATTAATGCTTGTTTACCTCGATTATTTGCAAATTGGTTGTGAATTGTGAATATTTGGTTGGTTGCGACGATAAATGGCGGAATAAAAATGGGAGGCAGGAAACGCAACGCTGTCCACAGATTCGTGGACTTGCTCATAAATAAAAAGAAAGAATGCCAATCTTAATAGCCCCTAGGTATACCTGCTGCGTCTGCGCCTGCGTGAGCGTGCCGGGCAAGCTCCAGCCGCTCGCCAACGCTTGCACCCAGCTATACTATTTACGACTAGTTTGACCTCATATCATCGCTCTCCCGTACGAGAATACAGAACGTCAGGACTCAGGAGTCATGATAATTATAATCATAATCATAATAATTTATTTATAAAACCAATTTACACGTCAATAATAAATAATACAATTCTGTACGCATTTATTCGTGACAACAACAGAGTTAATCGCGTATAATGACAACCTAATTACATAATATAATGGTGTATTAAAACATATACATGGAGAGAGATCAGCATATAAAACCAATAAATACTAATATAATGCCACTAAACAAACGACACTGCCGTGTTTCTAGATTTCATAATCCATACTTGCATACTTAAATGCGAAAGTGTGTCTGGCTGTCTATCTGTCTGTCCGTTACCTCTTCACGCTTAAACAGCTGAACCGATCTAGATGAAATTTGGTATAAAGATAGTTTAAGTCCTGGGGAAGGACATATGATAGTTTTTATCCCGGAAATCATCACCTAAGGGGGAGAAATGGGGGGTGAATTTCCAGATTTATTTACCTAGACGAAGTGGCTAACGTCTCTAAGGATGACTCATGTCATGTCATAGCAGTCTGCATACTTTCAAAATAATATAACAATAGATATCTGTTTCTAGTGTATTGTTCCATTTTAATCCGGTCGTCGTGAAATTCTTCGTTTTGTTAAGTTCGATTTTTAAAAAAAACATACTCTTTTCTATTTCCTTAAACATGTAGTTGATTCATCATTGCCAATTTCTCTTGTATGGACAAAAGCCGTTAGGACGTGTCCAATATTTTTCCCCGCTTTGTAGCCGTATTGTAGCCCGTCGCCTGTTTCGTGCGGTTCGGTATATCTTCTGTTGCCGTTCGCGGGCGGAGTCAGTCGCAATCGCTCCGCTGAGACGTCAAGTGTCAACGACCGGTTGATGTCAGATACCACGTTATGGCGTTCAGCAATCGTTAAGGTACATACGCAATTGTTTTCAATCTATTTATAGATAGTCTCCGAGTTAATTTTAGATGATCACGATCAGATTTCCGCCACAAGATATCAACTTTGCTTAAGAAGGCATATTGCTTGTCGAAAAGTGGCAGGAGAATTTAAATGGTTAAATGGGTTTCATTGCAGTAATTGCATTATTCGAATGAAAACCATCAGTTTGTGCTTGACTTGAAATGTAATAAATAATAATTAATTACTTATATTGGAACTTTTTATTTTTTAATGTTGTCTGCTCATTACGGATTACGAGTTAACGAAATGAATCTTTATGTATAAAGCAGGTTAAAAAAAATAAGGTGTTTTTTCAAAAGTTGAAAGATTTTTTGATCAAGAAAAGTTATTATACATTAAAAGAGTATTTTAGTTGTAATTAATTAATAGATGCATGCAAGCATGTTAATCTTATCCTAACCTTAATGTAATTGCAAATTAATAGTGTTATTATTACATTGCAGTGCCCTTACAGGGTTTATATTGGGACATAAAATATTGAAAGACCATTTAACCATATAAAGCAATTAAACGATATGAATATGAATACAAAAGAGAAGACAACATTGCCACGAAACGGTTCCATCTCAGCGTTGCGTTGCGTATGCGTTGCGTTTAAAAAAATGTATAATTGAGAAATTTGATTATTGTATTTTTTTCTTAATTACTTAACTAATTGCATATTTTTTATATCAGAAATGAATTCTACGTTATTGATTTATCCGAAATTGATACCAAACACGACCTATTAGCTAGCCATGGATGGTTAGAATTTTTAGAATGAAGCCGGGTAGAGCGGGACTTTAACCCCCCTCCCCGGCCCCAGAGGGGGGGCTCCCGAGGGCTACCGATCTTAATCGACTTATTTTGACACAAGGAATAACTGTGCCAAGTTTCATACTTGTATCAAAAAAAGGAAGGTTTTTCTCCAAACGCCCCCACTACTAATATTATAAATGCGAAAGTTTAGATGTTTGTTACTTAATCACACTTAAACGTATTTGGATGAAATTTTGCATGAAGATAGTTTATAGCCTGGATTAAAATATAGGATAGCTTTTATCCCGGGTCTACACAGACTAAGTCACATGATGCTTATCGGCCGGGACGCCAGGACACCATGCTTCAAACCGGGACATGTCCCGGTGTACCGGGACGTATGGCAACCCTACTGTAATGTCATGTTTACACGTTTTAATAAATAAATAAATAAATAACCATATCAGCCGAAAGACGTCCACTGCTGGACATAGGCCTCCCCCAAAGAGTGCCACAATGACTGGTCCTGCGCCACCCGCACCGATGACCACCACCAGGTCATCAGTCCACCTTGTCTACTAAGACTAGATTTGATGGAATTTAATTATGGTTCTGGGTGTAGCTGTCAACACAACGAATTCTATTTGGCTACTTTGGCTGCTACTAACTATGTGATGCTGACTGTACAATGCCTACCGGCCCGCGGGGGTATGTTAGCGCTGCTGCGGCACGCACGGGAGCTAGCGGCGACTGTACGTGTTGATATTGGCAGGTTGTGCTACACGCACGCTCGCGCGGCGCTGGCGGCCCGCGCGCGCTCCGCGGCGCCGCCCCCGCCGGCCTCCACCACCGAGACCCTGCTGCATCAGCTCGACCACTACGTCAAGTGAGCACAGCTTATCATTTATTTATTATTTATTTATTATATTATAATACTAGCTTCTGCCCAAGACTCCGTCCGTCACCATCTTTTGAGCCTTGAAAGTAGGCGCTTGTCGCTTGATATGTCGGTTTTGCATGACATTTTATTTGGACGCATTGACAGTTCCGAGCTGCTTGCGGAAATTAAATTCTCCGTTCCTGCAATTCGAACTCGGCACACTGAGCGCAGTCTTTTCAGTATACCAGTTGTGCACACAAATTATGCCCAGAATTAATATATTTACCAACCATCAACTAATACCTAGGTAGGTATATACCTACCTTATAGGTACCTATAGACTATTAACGCGCGGAAGTCTTTATACTATTAGATATCTAACCTAATATACTGTAGGTATTGTTGAATCATCACAGCACAGCACAGGAACAAATAATATTTTTAACGTTAACATTCAGTCAATTTATTTGTTTCATTCAAAGAATGTAAGGCGTTTACCATTTGAATCAGGGGTCCTCAACAATTTCATTAAGGTCCAGTCTTATTGTTCGGAATTTAGAGATGATGAATAAGGAACGATCGAACGTGGTTTGAATAGTTTTAGAACGGTGAATGATTTGACGTATGATGGAGTATGTAAGACGATCGCCACGAATGAAGACGTACATATTAATATGTAAATAAATACGATTTGTTATAGTTCTCGAGTTTCCCTGCCTTCCCACTCTACATATATTTTGCCCTAAAAATATTATTATAGCAAACTGTAATTTTATGTTAACCCATAAAAAAATTATCATAACTATAGGACCTACGTTGCCGTAAATTTATACATTTTTTTAAGACGAGATGGGCATTAATCGATAAATTTTTGAGTAAAATAATTATTCGATATTTATTTATTAATCGTATGGTAAATTGTGTTTAGAACCGTGAGATCTTCGTAAAGACAGTACTTTTGCCAGGTTAATCGATTAAACAATCAATCGTCACAAAATTAATCGCGATTAATTTAGTCAAGAGAGTAAATTAATCGTCGCAGAGTTCGATTGACGATTGATCAATCGTCATTTTAATCGACGAAATTTCATGATTAAAAATTGGGACAGCACGTTACATAAACTAAATATGTCTTGTCATATTGTACACTTGGAAATCATTCTAGTAGGTATGCTGTGTGATATAAAAAAATCTGTTGGTTACTAGTTTGTTTCTATTCGCAAAGGTATTATTTAAAGCTGCCAATAGAATCCTTACGCTTTTATAGAAACAAAATTTTAGTGCAACTATGTACTTAAACGCAGTATTTCGCGACCGAAACACTAATTTACCGGATTTCCATACAACATAAACATAATGATACAACTACTTTGTACAAGTGACGTCATACGTGGGTACGTCATCAGTATGAAGCGTTTTGCAAATCCTACCTTTTTTAAATAGCATTAAGTAGGTAAATGTACTAGCCTTTAAGTTCTAAGATTTTGGCTAAATACAAATTTTGTGTAAGTGCCAAATTGTAATAAGTACCAGTTTCAATACCAATTTTGATAAAACTAGTTGAATGATACATACATATCGATCTCGCGTCGCGTTATATAAAGCGGTTGTGACACGCACACGGAGTGTGGATTGAGCGACTTCGACCGGCATAAATCCGCGCCGTTACAGTTACATCTCTCTCCGCTACATCTCTGTGTGACGTGTTTATACTCGCGCGAATTCGTCAACTGTGCGATCGTACTGTGCATTATTGTGCGTCGGAATGTGTGAAATGCGGTAAAAATGTTTACATTTTTCATCATTTATTCATATTAAATTTTGACGTTTTGTATTACCAGCGTGTGATAAAATTAAGTTTTGTACGTCTCCAAACACACACTGGCAAGTGGACACCTGTCTGCCCTATGACTGACACTGTAGAAGTGGTAAATAAAAAAAAACTAATAACTGATTACGTCTAAATACAACCTTCATAATATAGTCCACACTCCATCTAATGCAAACATGTCGCAGCACCGCGAACGATTCGCTAATTAATGCATCGCCCTCGTAGTCGGCTTACGGGGCGCGCGGGTGATTTCCGATTTTTCCCTGGCGATACAGCTCAGGTTCCGTAGCGTATTGCGATTACAAAAAACCATTTCTTTTTGTTCGGTTTATGTTTTCATTAATTTGTGTATGACAATAAAAACGTAAAAGCCGTCACCTGCGTATCAAAAATACATACACAAAACATTAGTTTTCATAATATAATAAACCCTCCCACCCTTCACCCTCGCAGGCGAATGTTGTAATCCAAAGCAATAAATTAGAAATCATATTTTTTTTTGGATTTACTTACATTCTTGATTTGTTTTATTTAGGCGGTTTAATTTATTTTATTTTTATCTGTGCTGATTCGAGTTTAATCTCTTAATAATTACCGATATACTCAAGATCCACGATGTCACATCACTAAACGAGTTACATGCATATTACGTTTACTTTTGAATTGTATGAATTGCCTCTTTTCTAAGTTTCCAGCCCCTGCTCTGAAGCTTCTAGAAACACTCACACTAACATGCTATAGCCGATCGTTTCACGACTCGGGCAGCAAGTCACACGTGTTCGCAAAATCCAACATATCTTTTAGAAGATTTAAAAAATCTAAATTGTTTGAAGTTTACTGTTCTTAGTTACTACTTTCACTCTTAACATGGTCCAGTTACTATGTTAAACAATGTTTAATTCATAGCTAAGAAGTAACACTGAATTATTAACATTATTATACTTGCTCTGAATTACCTTTCTAGGAATAATTTGTAAGTTAAACACAATACAGGGCTTCTTATGTGATTATTATCATCAAATATGTCGCCATCAACTATCAAGGTTTTTCTTATCTTTTCCTTAATATCAAAACTGATATGATTTCTTACAACCTATAAAAACAACGTCTATATCCCAGTTTTTATAACAATATTAAAACAGAATCATCTAAATAGCATCAAAACAACATTAAGTATCCTTCGCGTCAATCGAGGACAAAGTCGGAGAAATACATTATCAGTAGATTTACATGTAAAGTAATGTTCATTAGTCGGCGGCCGACCGTCGCGCGAGTCGCACGCGCACGCACAACAGTCAATATAACTTTATTTTACGTAAAATTTGTAACAAACAAAGTTATATTGACTGTTGTTAAGGTAAGAAACAAACGAATTTGATCTCTATGCAGAAGCTCAATCGAGTTATTCCGAGTTTTTTAAGCGAAAAATCAAGTTGGCAAAGTCTGAGAGTATCCCGGTAAGGGCAAATATTTGTGTGATGAGCATGAATATTTGTTTCTGAGTCATGGATGTTTTCTATGTATTTAAGTATTTCTATCTATTAAATATATCGTCGTCTAGTACCCATTGTGTAACATTGTCCCCTAATATTTATTTATTTATTTATCTACTCTTAAACCAACAAAAAACTTCCAGCACGGCTATCATGCGACACATACAGCGATTGGGTTTTTTTCTCTAATAATCAACGCATTTGCTCTCGGAAATCAGTTCATGTGGTAAATTGGAAAATAAATGTGGAAATGTTCTCGTGGCTTGGCGGAGTACTAAATTGAAGTCGGTTAAAACTTTGTTTTTAAAGTAAATTATTTCCAGATGAGTATGGTCCAACTACGCTGTCTTCATTATTATTCCTTTTTCCAATCTGACTGTTAAAATATCCCATTATAATAACTGTTTTACCCAAGCTAGGTATAATATGGTTAAGGTTGTGGTAAAAATCATCTTTTATGTCTTTCTGGGAAACCTCCGTTGGAGCGTATATTTGCACAATTGAAGTTGGTTGTGTATGCCCAGGGATATTTATGTTCAAAATGGCAATCCTGTCGGATATTCCTTGAAACTCTATAAATTTTTTTAAATTCTTTCCGGACCATAAACCCTACTCCGTATAATCTCCGCTCTCCTTTCGTAGCTCAGATCTATGATATCCCAGTTGACGGTTTCTTTGATATCAATCTCATCCCAATACCGGCGTGTCGCACTTACTCTCTCATACACACAAATGTGTATGCGGTTACAAAAGAGGAGGAGAGGAGAGGAGCCTATGAACTCTGGAATTGGGAAAATTTTAGATTCCATTATATTTCAATATTATATGTAGGTAACTCATACGTGTTGGTTATTTAACTATAAAGGAATATTCAACAATGTTTTATTAATATTCTTTGCAACTGAAAGCAAACACAGATTGTTTACATGGCTTGTGTAACTTCGTTATTAAAACAGTAAAGAAAAATATACGCATATCAGCACAGTATACATACTGATAGGATTGAACGGACCCAAAAACGCTTCCTTTTCTTCTTAACTGTTCATCAAAAGAAACTTCACTCGCTGCATTCGTATAGCGGCCGCCTAAAGCATTTTAATATTACTAGCCTCGAAGATCGTTGTTGGGTCTTTGACCAGGTATTGCTTCCCAAGATTGGGTGCAAATGCAAAGCGACGTGCTCTGACTTCGGAGCTTATCTGTGAAATGAAATACCATCCTTTCGCACACCAGATGTTTTAGTGTTCTTGCCACACAATTTCACGCAACAATAATACATTTTGCATACCTAAAACCACGTCAAAACTTGTTTGTCTACCGATGTTACTTGCGCGAACGCCGTGCTCAGTTGTTTATAAATTTGCGCCAAATTTAATTTTTAGGGTGACACCGTAAGATGTCACGTGACATGATCGAAAAACTGTTACAATGTTATTGAGTTTTCACTTCTGCCGGCACTCCCGGAGTGCAACCCGGTCTCATTTTTGATATTCGTCAAAGTGAATCGACAAAAACCTCTATAAGTAACCTGCTCACAAAATTTCA
Source organism: Epinotia ramella (assembly GCA_947578815.1). Classification (NCBI taxonomy): domain Eukaryota; kingdom Metazoa; phylum Arthropoda; class Insecta; order Lepidoptera; family Tortricidae; genus Epinotia; species Epinotia ramella. The sequence continues at coordinate 15,992,323 of OX388222.1, forward strand.
CGAGAATCGGTTGAAAATTGGCATCCGGATATGAACGAATTTCGGCCCAAGCTGAAGCATAGAACTTGGTTCGGTTCGCTCGTTCGTTCGATAATATCTGCAAATTACCAGCATTCATATTTGCTGTGACAAAGCGTGCATAAATATCGGATTCGGCAACCGATATTCCTGCCCGCTGTTATGCCAGATATGCTGGTACACAACTTTACCGACTTCGCCCAGTCCCATGCAGCGAGCGGATCCTTATAAAATTCTCTACCACCCCCGCTCAGGGTCGTACTTGGTTCAACAGGTCTCCATCGCCGTTCAGCGGGGTAACGCTGCGGGCATCATGGGGACCTTTGAGCCGGGTGCGATGCGAGGTGGGGAAGATTAGTTTATATTTATCTTTATACATATTCTGTTTTTGTTTTTATCTATAACCATATTTATTCTTACTAGTTATTAAAGTTATTTTTATTTAGTTTAAGCCTTTATTATCTGTTGTTGTTTTTACTTCTATTCATCAAATTAATTATATTATAAATAGCTTATAATCATCGAGAATAGCTTAATTGTGTTCTTGTAGAACAACGCATTATGATTATTTTTTTTCTTTGTATTCATATTCAGTTTGACTTATTTTAAGTAGGTTAAGAACTATAATTGTAATAAGCTTTTTTTGGTAAAAAATGACTGACTGTTGAGTTTGTTTCGGCGTTTCTTCTTAACAGTGGTCTTCTTTTTCAGAAACGCTTGTAGAATTTTGACTTGTTAAAGTGCTATTACGGCCTACTTGCAGAAAAAAAAACGTTAAGCTAGAATAATTTCTAATTCAGTACTTGTTTGTTACCTATTAGGTTTTCACTTTTGTATGATTTGGTTGCTAGTCGGAAAATTCATTTTATGAACTAATTTAGATATTTTTACTTAAAATTCAACGTTCAAGCATTCCGAATACAATTTGCGTTATTGCTCCCGCCTACTCTCGCACGCGAAAAGCAACCTTAACAGCAAAGTATTAAGTTGACTTTGGAATTGCGATCAATGTTGAGATACGAGTTTTGTGAAGCTGTTGATAGACGCTTCGCGTTGTGGACTTATCTATTGAATGTGGCATTATAAAAACTGGCCGTACGTTTTCACCAATTAATTTAGGGGAAGTGATCGTTTTGGGAATGGAACAAAGTAACAAAAGGCGTTTTGGGAAAACAGTCATTTTAGAAAAAGGTCACTTTGGGAAACTTATATAAAGAAATTTCTGTCATATCCGTGTTATTCCAAAAACTCATTTTGGATAAAGGTCAGGGGAAATGAAAGCAAGCAGTCATTTTGAAGGTAAGTAAGTAGGCACTCTAAAAAGTGATATTTTTATGGACGTGCTCACGATGCACGGTCAAAATGAGATCGTAAACCTGGTCACATCGACCCGCCTCGTGTTTCTCGCGCACTCGGCTATAACCTTGAGCGGAGCCGTCTTCTTCTTGTCATCCGGGTGCCACCTGACGGCTCCAGGGTCTTGCGTCAGTTGTCAGTACAGAGGTCATGGAATAGGCCCGGTAGCATGTTAACATTTAATCCAGCACCTGCCGGATGAATTAGTATACCTAATAATGCGGATTCATATTCTTATACTGTGTCATCGTGAATAGTACCTATACCGAATTACCTACTAACGTTTTTGGTAGACATTATTATACATATACCTATTATCTAAGGAAAGTAGTACTTATCAAATCAATTATAATCACACTTCTAGCAAGAGAAAAGGGCGTAGGCAAACTAAGCACGTGTAGCACAGGGTTCCATACAACTTACTCATAAATATGTCCCATAGCTCTTATGTCAGCGGCTTAAGGTTTTGGTACATATTTATGAGAAGATGAAATCGATACATATTTTTGCATTTGACTGAACAACCTTATCTTAGTTTGGGACAAGGTTCATTTGTGTAATATTGTCCGCAAATATTTTCATTTATTTATTTTATTTTATTTGTAGGTTACAGTGATATAGACAACGACAACCGTAGTCTTGACATGTATACCTACGCACCTATTTATTGACTAAACTATGTGCGCTTTGTTTTAGACAATTTGAGTACTACGAGCGAGCAGGGAGTTGATTGTGCCATTTCAATAAACATAACGTCATGCATGACACATTTGCGAAAGGACGCATAAAAAACAAACAACAGAATGACATACGGTTAATGTGTATAGGAGTCATACAGAGTGAATAAAACAAATGTGTCTTTCCTTTGGTCACTAGTTAACAGCTTTTGCACATGTAAGTTTTGTTTTTGACGACCGGTTAGCCTAGTGGGTAGTTGGGTAGAGACGCTGTCTACGAAGCTGCAGGTTCTGGGTTCGCATTCCGGTAAGGGCACCGGGCAGGGCAAGTGGCCGGGAGAGCTATCAGATTTCAGGGACTCTATAATATTAGCTACTTCTTGGGGATCTGTATCGAGTAAGACAAATGATGAGCAGGGGAAAGACAAGCCTTATTGAGCTTACTATGGGACTAGTTCCATTTGTGTAAGGTTGTTCCCTAATATTTATTTATGCAATCACACAGATTTATGTATAGGAAACATATATAAATCGATGTGTTTAAATTATATAAAATAAGTATTATAGTATAGCCCATAGCTGTGGCAATTTTTCTACAGGAAAGTCGCGAACCTAAATATCCGTGTGCCTCATAGCCTACCATGAATTGTTAACTTTCGGCATTCTACTACGGTTTTGAATAAAAATTGTAGTTGAAGTAAGTATTGTCACAAAAAACATCTCGCACATGTTAAGTTGCTTCTAATCGACAATCTATGTGACATCTGGTCAGGTTCAACTATTGTGAACGTTATATAATTATGGTGCTCCCACACTGACTGTTATAAATGTTATATATCACCAACTATCTTTCTTCAACATAATAGTGTTACATAGCCTTATCCTTGTTACACTATGTTATATACTATTTATAACAGCCAGTGGGAGCACCACTAGTGTCTGGCCGCGAGTTCGGCTTCGTGGAACTGGTTTATATCGTACCTCCATATAAACTTTCATCCCCTTATGGAATGTTTTCCGGGATAGAAACTTTCCCCAATCCCAGGGTCTCAGAGTATCTCTATACCAAATTTTATACAAGTCTGTTCAGCGCACAGATATAGGATATAGAAATACATAGATCACGCAAATGCATGTACTTCGCGTGTCAGAATTCGGAATCCGAGTTGGCACTCCGACTTACATTCCGCGTGCGTCTGTTGTGGTAGCCGGTTGTCCGTGAATATTAAAAAAAATCCTTATTGCAGAATCAATTTTCCGCGGACAACGGGGAATTCAGATCACTAATTCGCCCGTGTGACGTCAAAGTAGGTAGAAAAAAAGTGACACGGTCGGTTTTTCATCACATTGAGGTATTTAAGTTATCTAGTGTATATAGGTGTACGCGGGCTTGGTTTCCGCAACTCGACGTCATAATAGCGCCTATTTTGCGTATAGTTATCTAGTGTATATCTATATCTATGGTTCAGAAGGTTAAGCGTGAAAAGGTAACAGACAGACAGAGTTACTTTCGCATTTGTAATATTAGTACCTATGGGTAGAATCCAGTGATTTATACGCCTACGAAGCTGACGGTCCGGGGTTCAAATCCCGGTAAGGCCAAATATTTGTGTGATGAGCAATGACCATGAATATTTCTTTCCGAGTCTTGGATGTTTCCTATGTATTATAAGTATTTATAATATTGATATAGCGTAAATCGTATCGTAAATATATCGTCGTCTAGTACCCATTACACAAGCCTTATTGAGCTTGCTATTATATTTGGGGCTAATGCCATTTGTGTTAGATTGCCCCCTAATATATTTTTTATTTAAACTTTATTGCACTATATAGAAAGTTCAGAAGGCGAACTTAATGCATTAAGGCATTATTTACTATTCAATCGCAAGGGTAAACAGAAAAAGCTTATATGTACAGGCATTTAATTATAAAAACGACGAAATGAAACGAAATAAAATACATTTCATATCAGCGATGTCGCGGAAAAACCAAAAGATTTGGTCACATTTGTGGTAAACAATCTGCCTACTCCCAAAATTATGTAAACAAAAAACAACGGGCAATAATATCCGTTATAGCCAGCGTGACTATAACGGATATCAAATAATTTTAAACATTGATACATTTTAATTTTACATATTATATTGGAAATCCCATATTATACGAGCAGTTTCCTGTTTTGAAGAAGTAAAAACAATAGGCATTAAGAAGAGTAAAAAAAAATTAAAAACACATGGCCGATAACTAGTGTTTCTGTGGTTTGGTTGTATAAGGAACAGTACCTATTTACTCGATTGGTTCTATTGCGGTTTTCCCTAGGGATTTCTGGGTGGGAGTTTCTGGCATTAGGAATTTTCGGTCAAGTGCGGTTTGGTCAGTAGTGTCACTGTCGAGGGTTCTGTAACACTAGTAGATATTTCTGCGATTAAATAACCGGTTAGCCTAGTGGGTAGTGACGCTGCCTACGAAGCCGGAGGTCCCGGGTTCGAATCTCGGTAAGGGCATTTATTTGTGTGATGTGCATGAATATTTGTTCCTGAGTCATGGATGTTTTCTAGGTATTTAAGTATTTATTTATCTAAGTATATAAGTATGTATGTCGTCGTCTAGTACCCATTGTACAAGCTTTGCTTAGTTTGGGACTTAGTCGATTTGTGTATGATTGTCTCCAAATATTAATTTATATATTTAATATGAGTCATGGAAGTTTTATAAGCATTTAAGTGTTTATATCTATTACATATATCGTCGTCTAGTACCCATAACACAAGCCTTACTGAGCTTACTATGGGACTTTGTGTAAGGTTGTCCCCTGATATATATTTATTTTATTTATGTAAAACGTTCATCCACGTAGGTCTGTATCTTCTACGGTGCAGAAGAAAAAGCCCCCTAAAAGTCGCACAGGCGAACGAACAGACAGATCGTGTAAGCTTAATAATACGTAGGTTTAAGAAGAGGACCCTAAGAAATTACATGGACTGCTTTCCGAGAGCGATTGCAAATGCGTTGATTATTACAGAATAAAAATACCCAAATCGCTTCAAGTGTGCCTATAAAATCTGAAGACTTCCCTCGATTTCTCTGGGATCGCATGTTCAGATCCTGACCTGGCCATGGGCACTGGGCAGAATACCCTTTAAAACAAAAAAATATTTACCAAGTCGGTCCAGGCATCTTCAAATAATCGGAGAACAAATATCTAAGCGATGTTTACAGTCATTATGCATGCAGCAAGTACCGCAAACGCACAATCAACAAACAGAGAATGTCGGACTTTCCACTGTACTAAGCACAGGAGATAACATGTTCGTAACGTAACAAACAAACTCACCGATAAGCACGCGTCAAAAAAACATCCGTTTGAGTTGATTAAGCAAATGTACAATATAAATACGACTCATATTGATACTGCCATCTAAGTTTTAATTCTTTGCAAAGTGCACCGATACCCTGAATAGAGTGTTAAGATGGTTATGAAACTACTATAATGGTTTATATCTAAGAGCGGGTCACTTAGCTTAGCATTTCCACATCATGATCCAATCAATGAAATGACACAAGTAACTCTGACTGAAGGAACCTCTATACACAATTGGTCATCATGGCTCCAGAACAGGGACGCGGAATATTTTAAATATCATGACAGATTATACAATAGGTGTGATGTCCATTCCATACTAATATTATAAATCCGAAAGTGTGTAGGTCTGTCTGTCTGTTACCTCTTCACGCTTAAACAGCTTGAAATGGGGGGGTAAAAGGCTGTATGGCGCTATGATATAAACGAGTTCCGTGCGGACGGAGTCGCGGGCAGAAGCTAGTTGAGCAATATATTTATTTCAGTGTTATCGAGTTTAAAACTGTCCAAAACTGGTGTTGGTGAAAACCTGGTAAAGGTTGCGGGAGTCCGCTGGATGCGGGTGGCGCAGGACCGGTCGCTTTGGCACTCTTTGGGGGAGGCCTATGTCCAGCAGTGGACATCTTTCGGCTGATATGATGATGATGATGAGTTTAAAACTTACTGGTAGTTTCTTATCTTTGTAACAAAAAATAAGGTGCTGTTGTAACAATAGATTTGAATATTATCAATGAATCATGTACATATACAAGTATTATGTTTACGATTAACAATAACAGGTAAAGTCACACCTATTAAGGATAAGAGGTTGTAGGATATTATTATTTATTGACTTCTGAAAGGTAAAGTATGACGCCCTCTCCGCTCTTGCCAACACAAGAGGCGAGTTCCTTAGAAGTCGGCAAAACAAGTTGCGTCACACTTTGTTTACTGCGACTGAGTCGGTGCACGTTTTGAGGGCAAAATTAAGCAAACAAGAAAAATTACGTGAACCAAGGTTACAAGGGCAGCAATCCAAGGGAACCCATATAAACCTCTGAATAAATACGATGGTATATTTGAGCGTGCGCAGCTGTGACACAGCGAACACTGAAGTTCGTTTGTCTGCATTGTGTCTTGATGTAAGTAGTCGTGTAGTATAAGTCGTTCTGAATCTGGGGGCACGGGAGTGCCCCCGCCAAGACGAGCCAAGCGAAGCGCAAGGGCACTACCTACCTTTTCTCGAAGCGCTTCGTCGTATTTTTGAACCTTCTTAACTTGGGTCCGGATTATACCAGATAAACAAAATTATCGGGATATGATGTCAGTGGTTGACTTATTAAAACTATAAAGTTTCAATTGCATAGCTCTTATACTTTAGATTTTATCTAATTTGTCACCAAAGGTTAAAAAAACTAAGGTAGAATAAAAAACAAACTATTATCTATAGTAAATCGTTATTTACATGATAAATATTATTTTTCTCGGTATTTGACCTTATTACTCTCCCGGCACTCACAAGCAATGTCCAAGTAAAATATGCATTTTTTTTTTATCGAGAATAATTTCATATAAACATGTTTCGTAACAATTACGTAAAATACTTATACGAGTATATGACACGAGGCTTGTAATATTATGTAAATGCAAAGTGTTATTCTAAGTTGCCGATAAAAATGTTTATTATAACCCAAATGACGTAAAATCGTTAAAGATAAATAAACCATAGATTGCGTAAATGCCATAAAAAGACACGCCGAAGCATCTCACTAAACCTTTTTGATATTGTCCTTAAAATTGTAACAATTTGTGTAATGTTAGGTTAGGTATTATACATTTTTATTAGGTTAAAGTAAAGTTTTTACATACGAATGTATGTTGTATAACAGTCGGATTTTTACCATTTCGTTAAACAGCGATATATAAATCTGTTCGCCATTTATTAAATATTTCTTGTAAATATTGATCCCACCAAAAACATTACATGTAAAGTGATGCCAAGACTCCATAGCTCATACAGCTTTCAGCGTGAAAAAGATATCAGATCGCAATTAGCGCCAAGCTTCCTACTCCACACGGCGTAACTCTACCACTACCATCCACGCTCTACAAATTCTACATCTTGGCTAAAAAGTATAGCTTTGTTGGGCACATCGCGGTCGCCGCATAGACTTTCACGCCGAATGAATTTATGATGATATTAATAAGTGACGGGTCTATACTTTTTAGCCAAGATATAGAATTTGTAGAGTGTGGCTGGTAGTGGTAGAGTTACGCCGTGTGCAGTATGAAGCTTGGCGCTAATTGCGATCTGATATCTTTTTCACGCTGAAAGCTGTATGAGCTATGGATTCTTGGCATCACTTTACATGTAATGTTTTTGGTCAAATTAAGTATCGAGCCCGTCTACGGTCTTTGAAATATGGTGAATATTAACATATATTTTATTTGATGTATTAGAACAAATAGTTGTTTTAAAAAAAACTGCTTAAATAACATCAATTTCACCAAATTAGGTCTTGTCAGCCTCTTAATCATCTTTGCGCGCTGCCTGTATGTTTGGGTGCGCTTGTTACTATGCCATTTTTTGTGACATTTTCTAATCGCGTGGCTAGCTGGTTATTGCGTTACGTTTTTTTCACACGTTCGTTAGATAGATCTAAATGTAAATTTTGGTATTCTGTTCAATAAGTTACGCAATCAACCCTCAGATTGTAACTCTCTACCAAATATAAATATTAGAAATTAACTTTTTGATACAGTTTTAATCAAGAAGAATAAATGTATGACCGATATTAAATTTTCGAATTAAGATATATGATAACCATAAGCGGTGCTATAATTTTTTGATGGCATATATATATAAATAATTTACAAGCATTCCAGACAGTTACCGGGACCCTCCCACCCGGCGATTTGCGTTTATCAACGACGTATTAACAAGCTTGCATTGTTTTAACTAGATATTTGAATTAAGTACTTAATGCTTCTAAAATCTTATCATTAATCTTAATTGTAAAATAACATTAAAATATTGCTCGAAGGTTGGGGTCATACCGTTAGAGTTTGATCTTTATTGGTATATAATTAAAGTCGAATGTGGCGTTTTGGTAGATAATAATAGTTGGTATCGATCATTACATTATGGAGCTCATAAGAATGGTATCACTCAGGCTGTCTATTGTTCCCATTCCCCGGCGGAAACCAAATTGTGTGTTAGCAATGATTCCACGACTTTCCAAGATCCACTCCAGTCTATTTTTAATAAGGTGCTCTAGAATCTTTGCAAGTACAGACGAGAGAGCAATAGGCCTGTATGCTGAAGGGTCACTAGGATCTTTTCCAGGTTTTCCCTATATCCCTTAAGCCGGAATTACATTACGAAATTAGTGGCGTGATACTAATTTTACCACAAGATCGCGCAGGGCACGAAATTGATTTGCATTCATGAAATTAATAATGCATGCATTACACATGAAACTGCCGGTGAAACTAATGTCACGAAATTTAATTTCACGCCACTAATTTCGTAATGTAATTCCGGCTTAACTGCGCACCGTGTAGAAAATTAAAGGGGAATCTTTTTTGGAACCCAGTTTGCATAATGTTTGCCCGTGGCCCGTATAATCCGGTCTCTGAGGTATTCACCGAAGGCAAACAAAGAAAATTGAAGATGGAGTTAATTCGCCTGGGAGACTACGGAATTGGTCTGTGATTGTTCGAGATGTCAATCGCGGTGTTCGAAAAGTTTGAAGAAAACGTTGACGCGGCCAAAGTGATCTGAAAAACTGTTTCAAATGTTTATCCACTTGCATATTAAAATAATTAAGCTATACATTCACGCCCCCTTTCAGGCCGCAAAGTGGGCTACGCTAGACACAAAATACATAGGCGCAGGGCATAGTAAATCAATTTGCGACGACCACCATCGCGCTCTAATTGATTTACTTTGCCACCAGATACCTCAATTAAAAACCTCCTTTTATAGACAATAACTGGCAACGAAGGGGCAATAAACAAACCACTGAACACGGATCCGTTTAATTAAATTACAAGACAGAGTACATGGAATGCAGGTTTGTAGGAATATTATGACCTGGTATTATATGATCTTGTAATATATAATCATCATCATCATCATCATATCAGCCGAAAGACGTCCACTGCTGGACATAGGCCTCCCCCAAAGAGTGCCACAAGACCAGTCCTGCGCCACCCGCATCCAGAGGACTCCCTCGACCTTTACCAGGTCATCAGTCCACCTACCCACGCTGCGTCTTCCGGTACGTGGTCACCACTCGAGAACCTTTCCGCCCCAACGGCCACCGGTTCGACGTGCAACGTGCCCCGACCACTGCCACTAAAGTTTAGCGATTCCTAGGCCATATAAACATGAGCCAAACTACTTACTTACATATACCTACCTACCTATCCATACTAATCCATACTAATCCATACTATCCATACTAATATTATAAATGCGAAAGTGTGTCTGTCTGTCTGTATGTCTGTCTGTCTGTCTGTCTGTCTGTCTGTCTGTCTGTCTGTCTGTTACCTCTTCACGCTTAAACCACTGAACCGATTTGGATGAAATTGGTTATAGAGATAGTTTGAGTCCTGGGGAAGGACATAGGATAGTTTTTATCCCGGAAATCATCCCCCAGGGGGATGAAGTGGGGGGTGAAAGTTTGTATGAAGCTACGATATAAACGAGTTCCACGCGGACGGAGTCGCGGGCAGAAGCTAGTTATTAATAAATATCTTGTGACTTATCAATGCAAAATTACACTGTGTTGAATTCTACTAATTAATTGTGATAGTATTTTCAAATGCCGATTATGTTCCGCTGCAGGGGAAACCTGTACGAGTTGATCCCAAAAGGTGAGTTGATCCCTTTCAATTGTGAGCTGACAAGTAGCGCCATCTAGACGGATTATACGCCATTACGTGGCTGTACATACCCCCGCACCTCAGTCGAAGTGTCATGGCGGCGTGAGCGCTGCGTCGGATTTTACGTAAAAAAATATAAATTGTTACCGGCTGATATAAGGTAAGGTTGACTTTGAGCTTATGTTACTTTTATAATAGACAGTTATTTGCAACGTGTGTTATGTTTGTAGCTTTCTAATACGTTTGTTTTAGATATTCTGGCGTCGAAATGCTACCGGCGTCCTTGTAGGTTATGTTAGGATCGTTGAATGAAAAAAATCAACTTGGGGCAAGATGATTCCCTGCTGTGTGTACGAGATGATCCCCGGGGATCATCTCGTACCTCAACTGTATAAACGCCCAACTGATCTGGAAGATGAAGGCCCTTCACAGTTGGGAAGCCCTGATATTATATTGGATACAGAGTTCACTATTAGGCATAAAACACCATCGCCTGTCATAGAACAGTTCCCAGCGCTAGGTGAAGGTTATAAATTGGCGAAACGAACAAAGCGGAATTTCTTTTCACATATTAACAGTAAAAAAAAAAAAATCAGCCAGTTGTGCAATGCAACTTTATATTTGCGGCCAGATGTAGCGCTTGTGTCATACAATGGATATTCAAGAAACGGAGGCAGCTCGGGCGGGTTGCACCAACTCACGATTACAGCAGACTGATCAAACGTTAAGGCGCCGTAGATTCATGGTCTTCTCTCCCTCTCACTGAGCATAAGCGTGAGCGAGATGGAAGTGCGAGCACTTACTCTAGTCAAAAATCTGCCATAATAATACTTAAAGGATTTGAAATTTCAATGTTTGTTTTAGATATATGAATTGATTTTTGTTTATGAAAGTAATTAATAAGAATACATGTTTACTTATCATAAATCATGATTTTCTTGTCTTATAAGTTCTCGTCGAAATCATTTTGTTAAGTATCATATGTAGCAAGTAATACGATTCACTTTTAAATAGCTCGTTACGCATGAACACAATTAGGTATAAATGCATAAGAATAATGTTGTTTACGTCTTGAGTTCCCTGGGTTGGTAGTATTTCTTGTAACTAAGCGCATTCCATTCTCATCACTGACATAACTAGTCTAGTTTTTGTATCTTTAAAAAGACGCTTTAGACAGTCAATTAACCACACCACCCCATCGCGTAGGTCCATAGCTTACGTACCTACACCATCAGCAACAAATCGCACATCGGCTAAATGTGTGCGTGCGACGTTGGGATAAATCTACAGCGCGTTATAACCCAATATGTTAGTGACATGCACCTAACCTATTCAATTGTTTATTTATTTATTTATTTGATGATAATGTAATAAAACTCGGGCAGTGCCATGATGCGAATGTAGGTAGAACGTATAACGGTCACCACACATTCTTTTAGCGCGTATGGACATAACCAAATGTTGGTCCCGAGTCGTGCGGCCACGTTTAAATTCATTAAACCAGTTGTAAATAGTAGCACGAGATAGGGCTTCATCGTGAAAGGCCAATCGAAGTCTATCATAACTTTCTTGTTGACTTAAATTACATCGAAAGTCGTAAAAAATCATTGCTCGAAAATTTTCTCGCGTCTTGTTCGTAAGTTGTATTGTTATAGTCCCGTCCCATACGATTGGTACAACCGTTTTCGTGGCACGTTTTCGGGGTTCCATAGCCAAATTGGCAAAAACGGGACCCGTATAGTTTCGTAATTTTCTTTGATTTCGGCTCTCTGATGGATAGAGCCTATTCGTATTTGACTTATACCTGTGTTTATATTTATACCACAGCGAGGGTCGAGGTAGAACAAAAAAAAGTGCGTGTCGGGCCACGCGTAGTAAAAAACGTAAAAAAAAAAAAAAAAAAGAACACTTAGCAATGTATAGGGGAAATACAGTGTAACTTAACTTTCTGCTGACAGCTTGATTGATTTCAAAAATACATAACTCGTGTCCTTTCGAATGACAACAGGAAAACGTGGTTACTGCGTGTGATTCTGTTTTATGTTAATGTCATTGATTGTTTGTGCAGTGGAGTGAATTTATGTTTGTTCCATCTACTCAAATCAAGGCATCCCCTTTTGCAATGCAGTTTAGGCCACTATTTATCGTAACTATCAGTAACTTTATAGGTACATAGAACAGAAAGTAAATTGAAAAATCATGCGTATTTTGCTTTAAAGTCATATTTGTTATGGCGACTCTACTTGCTCATATTTAGTTAACCATACGAAACTGCAATATATATCCACAGAAATCCATAACAGACCTTATATACTATGGTATATAAGGTCTGTTATGTACCTGGTTATGTATACATGTGTATGATGAATATTACCTATAAGTTGGTATGCATGTTGCGATATAATGAGTATAGTGCTCGGTAGATGCAATCGCGACGGAATGTTATGGACCCTGCTTGTAGGTCCTTAAGCTAATGTGTAAATTCTCAGCGTTCACACCAATTTGCCGCAGTAAGTGGGATCACACCACGGCATAGCTGGAGTACTTTCCCGTGACGGCCGCGGCCTCTGCAACAGTTAGCGATATCAGCGGCGCTACCACGAACTCCGAAAGTAACCGCCATGTGGGATGTTGATTCGACGATCATCGTCCCGATAGTCGTTTCGGCGAACGGTTTAATTGCGAAGAGTCTCGACCATCACCTCAAGAGACTCTCGCTAGGCGGCTGGATCAAGGGTCAGATACAGAAGGCGGTACTCCTGGATACTGCGCGTATAGTCAGGAGGTTCCTGTCTCTGTCGCCCTCTACCAAGAAACCTATAAATAATTCAAATAGTTGGCTCAAGCGTTCTTCATTTTCTTTACCATAAGAATCGAGACGTAACTATATTTAGACTCTTTGATACGAAAAACCTTCAGCGAGTAGGTTTTTACTCCCTAGTTCATATTTAGATAAACATTTCAGTCTAAAAAGTGATAAATCTCGTCTTATCATTTCAATTGTTCATATCTTTAATTATTTTGTGTACAATAATGGGTTAAATAAACCCATTATTGTACACAAATTTGTCTAAATAAAGGTGAAGTCTATTAACTCTTCAATTGTATTCGAGAATAATCGCTATTGATTCTTCGTGCAAGGGTTGAAAACAAGGGGAGTTTGATTGCTTTGCTATAATAATGTTATGATTGTATGTAGGTATGTGGAATGAAATACATAAAAAGCCTTTTGGGTAAGTTTCTATGCAAACGTATCGGGTAAATATAGCGGAGAGAAATAAATGTTTGTATGGGAGCAACTACAATTAAAGAAACATAAATACCCAAAAAATTGAGACAAAGACCTCGACTGGCGGCAGCGGAAAACGCTTCATACTGATAGATACCCACGTATGACGTCACTTGTACAAAGTATGTAATAAAGGCTTTGCGAACCTTGGATATAAATAGACTACGGTGTCTTTTTACATGGCTGATGCTAAGCTGTATGTCACCATCCAAAAAATAGGTACATTAATAAAAAAATTGTTACCTTTAACTGTTAGTGCGATGCGCCTGAAAAAGTTATTTTATATTCTACTTAGTGATGCTCGATGGAAAGAAGCTTGATAGGAGCAAAATTACTAGACAGAATTAACCATTAATCAAGTAAAATAATAGTTGTCTTACTTGAGAAAAGCAGCATCCAAGTCCCAATCAGAGAGGAGTGGCAGGTATATCTCCTGCCCATAGCGGTGCCCACACAGCAGTCATACAAGTAAGGGTTTTCATATAATTGACACAAGATATAATTTTGTTTAACACTTGAGACAGAGCCAAGCTACGAGAACATTTCCACATTTATTTTCCAATTTACCACATGAACTGATTTCCGAGCGCAAATGCGTTGATTATTAGAGAAAAAAACCCAATCGCTGTATGTGGGCCGATAATATTTGAGGACTTCCGTCCTGGCCAGTATTTGATTTTTGTGAAAGTATCATGGAATATAGTACTGTGCTTGATTCAATATACAGTATTGGTAAGTATCAGAGGTATCGTTTTGGGACCCCTGTGAACTCTGATGAACCTTTATAAGCGCCCAGCCAAAAAATGAACTATTACTAAAGCAATGTATTCTAATTGAACCCTAAATTATCTAAATTTAAATGACGCAAAACCTTATCTAACGGCCACAGGCCTCCAATATTTCGGTGTTTCCAAGTCGTAGGTTTCAATGCATTCATTGGAAAGTTTGGTTGCACACCTTCAATATTTCAGGTTAATATTTTATGTTCTTTTCAATATTAGATTATGTTATTTAAAATGTGTATAAGTGTTGATATATATATATGTATAGATTATAATTAAGCCCGGGTTCTTATGTTTCATGGGTGAGAAAGGAATATGAATTACCAAAAAAATGCTTACAAATACGTAGAACATGGTTGTAAAAGGATATTATTCCTCTTTATTTAAACGGCATTATGTTCTGTTGATAAATTAATGTTATAGGTATATATTCTACCATTATGGGTATTGTGTAAGATTATTATTATTATACTGTAAATTACCGTTTGACATGTAAAAGTGCCCTTGTGGCCTATTTGCAGAATAAATAATTGATTTGATTTGATTTGCACGTTCGAAACGTTACGTGATCACCTCTCAGAACGAATGTAATATTTTTGTAACCTGGCAATTTTTGAATGTACGGAACACTAATTGCTGAGTTCCGACTCGCACTTGGCCGATTTTTTTATGTCAGATCTAATATTAGTATAATAATAATAAATCAGCCTATATACCTACGTCGCACTGCTGGGCACATGCCTCCTCTCATGGATGAGAGGGAACGAGCAGTAGTACCCACGCTGGCCCAGTGCGATACCTAACATTAAATTAATCTCAATCGTAATAAGTGGACGGGAATTCAACTATGTACTTATTCAGCACCAAACCGGTAACATTTCAGCTAAACTAGCAGTAATACATATATTCAGCATCAATGGAATTATTTAACCCACTCAACGTCAACCCAGACACATGCTCAGAGTGCTACGGGCACTTTTCGCTACATATGGACGTTAACCTGCTTCGGACCACGGCGTAGCGCTACGTATCTAACGTATCGTGACGGCGAATGGGTTAAAAGGACGCTACAGTCAGCTAAAGTAATACCGATTCATATTTAAAAACTTTGATTTTCAGTGTACAGTCAGCATCAAAAGTAGCTACGCAATCGAAGACGTCAAAAGACTTTTGATTCTGACTGTACATATATAGGAAGCGTTTGTAATATTGCTGCCTGTATTTACATTGTCTTTAGTTTGATGTCTCGGGGTGTTGTGACAAATATGATTGCATATTTTACGTCAAACCTGAAATACCAAAATACCAAAGATTTGTATCCAAATCTTTATTTCTAAGCAATTTGGACGCTCATTTCTCAATATTTAACTTCAAACCGATGCGCTCTATATTATAAACAACTTGTTATAACATTTAAAAACCAATTGCCATGTTAGAAAAAGACGGGTTATACGTCTTAATAACAGGTACTTGAGCTGTTCTTGAATGGAGTGCAATTAAGTTCAGATAACTTAGTGTTATAATCATTAACACTTACTTTAGTCTAGTTGAATTGTATTATAGCTGATAATGACCGAGTGGCGATGCAAGGTGAAGCGAGCCCGTGCCCTGCAGCTCATCTAATGTTGCTTTGAATGCGCAATGTTTAGATAACTTTTTCAACTCTGTTACGTAATCCGAGATAGATTCGTTAGCCAGCTGCCGTCTCTGTCGAAATTTGAATCTCTCTGCTAACTCTGAGGGTTTAGGCTGCAGATGAGCACCTAGTAACTGCAATTTGTCGCAAAATATAATAAAAACAAAACGAAGAATCGAGTTAGGCATTTATCGAAAGTGTTTGGAAATGTAATTGAATTTGTTTATAAAGTCAGGTAGATAACTTCTAGAAATATTCTGTAATCGATAAACATATACATGCAATTACAAGAATGAGAAAAATGATATCACAGCAAGTTATTAATGTAGATAATAAAAGAAAATAGCAGCAGTGTAATAAAATAAAACAACAATATTTCTACACCTACTTCTTACTGTGGGGATTAGATTGATTTGTGTAAGAGTGGCAGTGGGCGGGGCACATAGCATAGTTGGGGCATCTCGCAGGATTTGTCCCATACTAACATACATACTAACAGGGCAAGTTGAATAAAAGCTTGTAAAAATGAAGTGGCCACAACAAGAAACGATTGTTATCCGCCGCCCAGTAAATCACTCGCCGCCCGCGCAGATGTCGGCCAGCCTGTCACCGCTATCAATGAACATGCCTTCAATGTGCGTGTTGCTTTCATTCACTAGTCATTTATCTCTGATATGTAGGTACGTTATAGTAATGTGTATTGCTGTAGTGTTCTGATACCTACTTTGCATTAGGTAGACAGAGTTTGAAGTAACTTTTAGACCCGGCACAATAAAAAAATATTTTTCAAAAAAAATACAACCTACCTTAAAAGATGGTGCAATCGATTCAGCTTTCGATTCTGAACAAACTACTTTCAGGTTTTCAGTTATATGATTTACACCTTGTATTTACGAGATCGCAGTCTTTGTCTATTTGACCGTTGTTGCTTTAGATTTCTAAAATTGTAACTTGTAGCTTAGTGAAACGGGTCTCGAGCGGTTGTTTGCCACCGATAAAAATAAGAGAGAACAGCTGTTTGTAGTCTCAGCCCAGTCTGAGGCAGTGATGTACAGTCGAGGAAATTGAATGTTTAGCACTTTTGGACCTTAACGTCATTCAAATAGAGTTGACATGTGCCAAACTTTCATTTTCCTCCACTATACTTGAAATTATGATGTCTAGAGTTGCAGGATTGTTTTAACTAAATGGAACTATATTGGTATAAGTAACCCGTAAGGGGTTCATAAAGATCCGTTGGACCTTTTATCGGAATGAATTGTCAAAAAAAATGTTCCTAATATAAATAAGGGCAATATGGAAAAAAATGGTATTTAATTCTATTTGTAACCTGCGGCAAAAGTTGACAGCCTGCCCCGTTTAGTTAAAATAATGTGATGCGTGAAAATGTATACATTTACTAGAGCAATGTGTTGTAATAGTGATTTGTTCAGCATTTTTTGTGAACGAAGGACCTTCGTCATTTATGTCGGTCATAATGTCATGAAGCATTCGTCCCTCTCGCACTAACTCATTTGCTAGCAAAGCATTCGTTGTCATAAAAGCAGTCATGCTAGTGAGGCCAGACGGTGAAGATGCTTTTATCGTATGAATTGAATCGCGAGCCTATCTGCTAAAAAAAAGACCGGGTTGCACCCCGGGGGTGCCAGCAGAAGTAAAAACTTGAAAGTTAATATTGTGCATTTTTGATATTTTGGAATGGTTAGGGAATAATTTTCCACGAATTGCTTTAATTATCAGTATAAAAAAAAATCCCCATCACAAAAAGTGCATAGCGCCGCTAAAGAAGTTTTCACGATTCGACTTCATTCAAAACTGAACGCTATTCGTAAGAGCATAAAGCCGTTAAACACTTTTTGCAATAGCATATTCTTCAAATAAATTTGTAATTAAACCAACGCGTCCTTCACCGTTTTGCTATTGAGAAAATTCGAATAGTTCGAATTTGGGCGTTATTCTTAAAGAGATAAAGCTTTGAAAAATATTTGGCAATGGCAAAAACAAATTGGCGCGTCATTGCTTTAACTAATAGTCATCTCGAACTAGTATGGCGCTATCAGGATTTTTAAAGTTGAACGCAGCGGGAAATACTGGATTTCGGTAGGATTATTACCGGAATATTCATATTTTTAATCGAGACGGATGAAAATTAGGTTCGTGTGTTCGTTCTAGAAACAAAATGAGATTCCGAGCATGTTTCAGAAAGTGTCGTCAAGAAAAGTTGATAGCTGTTGCAAACGTTTTTAATACCAGAAAAGCATACATGTTGTCAAACCATTTACATCATCTCTTTAGACCTCACGGGTACATCCTAAAAAATATCATTACTCGTAAAAATACAATTATACACTAAAATAGAAACCATTTTAAAAC
Source organism: Epinotia ramella (assembly GCA_947578815.1). Classification (NCBI taxonomy): domain Eukaryota; kingdom Metazoa; phylum Arthropoda; class Insecta; order Lepidoptera; family Tortricidae; genus Epinotia; species Epinotia ramella. The sequence continues at coordinate 16,010,687 of OX388222.1, forward strand.
AAATAAGCCTAGATCTAAGACTAGAAAACAAATGTTTTTGGGTTTTATTGTTACAGTTAATTATAATGGGGTAAAACTGTGATAAAATATAGGGTTAACCTAGTGTAGTCAGCACCGGGCAGTTGAGAACCTCCTCCTTATTTGAAGTCGGTTAAAATGGTTACCAATCACCGGGTGCTGATCAATAGGTGTTTTACCTTAATAAAATATACATTATCACAGTAAAATTGGAAACACCGTCAGCTTATAATCTTATGTGTTGCACCAACTGACGATTACAGACCCGCGCGCCGTCTTGTGCTAACCGAGCTGTAACAGCGAACGAAAAAACCATAGAAGTCTAAGAACGCACCATAAGATGTAGAACTCGCGCCTTTTTAGTCGACTTCAAAAAATAGGAGGAGGTTCTCAATTCGGTTGTATTTTTGAAGTGAAAACTTCTTTAGCGGCGCTGAGCACTTTTTGGGATGGAGAAAAATTGTTAAATCCGCGACAGAGTTTTGTGACGTCAGATGTGAAGGAGGTCACTTTTTGCTGCTAGCCGATTCGACTTCATTCAAAACTGAACGCTATTCGTAAGAGTATAAAGCCGTTAAACACTTTTTGCAATAGCATATTCTGCAAATAAATTTGTAATAATACCAACGCGTCCTTCACCGTTTTGCTATTGAGAAAATTCGAATAGTTCGAATTTGGGCGTTATTCCTAAAGAGATAAAGCTTAGAATAATATTTATCAACAGCAAAAACAAATTGATATTTTGGTCGCCACCGTGCACCGCCATCTGCTGTTCTTGCAAATTCGAATAGTTCGAATTTAGACGTTATTCCTAAAGAGATAAAGCTTTGAAAAATATTTGGCAATGGCAAAAACAAATTGGTATTGTGTTTGCCGCCGCCCGTCGGCGCGCCAGGTCGTGGCGGCTGGGACGAGTGTTTGGAGCTATCGTAATCATATTTACTTCGATTTAAGGCTTCTAGGACGTCCGCGCGATCTATTAAGAATTTCTTAAATTGTTCAAATGTCGGAACGTCGTCGAGAGTGTTGCGGTACTCCTCCCATTTAGTAAGTGTGCGGTTATCTAATTTGACGCCGGCCGCGATTCTTAGTAAACTTTTTTTATTATTATTATTTAAAGCAACGAACCGTAGGTAGGTCTAGTTTCGTTAGGCGTGATGGGTGGGATGACGCGCATGAGCGATGTAGGTACTCCTCAGCAACTGGGCGGAAGAGGCACCTAGTATTACAGTAACGAACTTAAACAAGAGCTTGAAACTTTTCTTATACTTAAACAAAGTTTGTAGCAAGTTTTGTCTTGGGTGGTGTTGGTTAAAATTTTGTTTTTAAAGTAAATTATACCAACAGGCAAAACAGGTCAGTCTTTATCAGTAACTAAGGCCAGAATCACACTGGCGCGGCCTGCGGTGGCGGTCAATAGTAAATTTTGTCTAATGACGAGTTTTCGAGTAACGGTTTTCTCGTTATTCTGTTCCGTGTTTGAACTTTAAATTATTCAATAATGTACCTAAAACTAACAAATATGGATGTCTTTACTCCGAAATAAACATATTTATTATTATAGAACTTTGCTTGCTTCGCTCGCTCTTCAATTAGATGTTTGTCCCTTTAGATAGTAATGTAGTGTAGTGTAGTATATAGATTCATAGATAGACTGCTTTAATTTAACCTAGATGGTAGTAATCCTGCCTATGAAGCAAGAGGCCCTGGGTTTGAATCCCGGTAAGGGTTTATTTGTGTGATGAGCATGAATATTTGTTTCAGTCATCCAATGTTTTTTATGTGTTTAAGTATATATTTATTATTATATTTATTAAACCTTCTTTCCAAAGCTGGCTTGCACCATGTGAGTCAGTCATTTCAGGGAAGGGAGATCATCTGTGACATTTACCAAGCGACATGTGCCTATATGCCATGCCAGTTTGAAATGTGCACTACAATGTATTATTACAACCTTTTTAACAAAAAACACGAGACAAGGACGAGATTTAGCTTCAAAACATGAGATTAAATCTCCTAGACCAGATTTAACAAATCCACGTACAGCCGATCTACACTGCATATTACACAACCTCAAACTATTGTCTGCACACATAATACCTAGATATTATTTTTATAAATAGATACTGTGGCTAAAACTATTCTTGATTTTATTTAAATATGATTTAAATGTGTTTTCATTCAATGTTTTTATAGACAATACATTGACATTAATTTACTGACTGACACGTAGGTATGTATACTAAGTATACTTCATCTAAAACCACAAAGGCCGAACAACAAACACAATTCCATATTAATGAGATATTTGTTCATGTTCAGTTAAATAAAATGGATACTTAATAAGTTCTATCTCAAAACATAAAAATATATTTTATTTCATTTCAAAATCTTAAAATTTATTGTCGTGGGTCTATTGTACTGACATCTATTTCCATTTTCTGTCAACAACATTAAATACAGCGATCCGCTTCGCCAGAGATGTCACTACTTTCCATACAATAAATCGGCGTGTCGCCTCTTTTCTAAGTTTCCAGCCCCTGGTCATTACGTTTTGATACTACACTTCACGGGGTACTTACATAGAACAGATGTGCACAGATAATATCAATTATCGTAATATTTATTAATTTTACGCGACGCGATGTTTTTCCTTAGTATTATTTTATAGTTTGAGTAGAACGACGTAGTTTTAAAATCATTTAGGTATGACAAGTTGTATACGATATTACAAATCCTAAACGCTGCGCAAAATTTCGTGGATATAGACAATTTGTCGCGACAATTTGTTTCATATCACACACAGGAAGGACTTTAATGGCAGGGAAACGGACGTCAGACATCTGACAACTTTTTGCAGTGATATGTTGTATATAAAAATCGATATCAAAATTACATCTCTGTTTAGCATGGCATGTTGATAGAACGAGACAGAGCGCGCGTTAGTACGTTTTCCTTGACTATGGGTAACAGCGGCGCTACCACAAGAATCGAATCTCGAGGTTCGTGTACAGGCGTCCCTGTCACTCGGGTATCATGAGCGATAGAGATGGGTATACCTGGATTTCGATTTTCAAAGTTCGTGGTTATAATTTAGGACTTAAATGAAACAGGGACGTAATAATATCTTATTGAATTTAAGTTATTACACTAACGTGGGAGAATAATTGGATTTCTACGGTATCGGTAGCAAATAGCAATGCCTATGGTAACATTGTAGGAATTTATTGATTAATAGATCGGATGCGAAGATTATTCGAGTTGCTTTTGAGATTCCTGTATCCCACAGAATAGATATACGCTAGGTAACTCAAACACCTCAATCTGTATGAAAAACCGACCGTGTCGAAATAAATACAAGTAATCAGCGGCCATTATTTAAAAAGCATTGTCTGCCAACAAACCGCACTGTGGATTGGCAGATTTGTGTCTAGCTCTATAAGTATTTAGCATGTAAGAAAAAGAGAATAAACATTTATTCTTTTTTTTTTCAGGCTGAAAAATTCGTGATACAAAATAGCAAAATGTGAATTATTGATCTATAAATCAATAATTCCTACAGAGTTACCATAGGCATTGCTATTAGCTACCGATACCGTAGAAATCCAATTATTCTCCCACGTTAGTGTAATAACTTAAATTCAATAAAATATTATTACGTCCCTGTTTCATTTAAGTCCTAAATTATAACCACGAACTTTCAATTAGCTTGAGAGAAAATATATTGTTTATTCATGTTAGATTCAGTATAAATAGAGGGTTTATACCCATTCCAAATTGTGTCTGATCCAAGCTCCCAAGGAGGAAGCAACTACTAGAAGAAGTCTTAGGAAAATACATAGGGAAAGTGATAGGGAAAGTGTTAGGGCAGTGATAGGAATTAGGGCAGTGATAGGGAAAGTTGTAAGCTCAAATACAATGACACCGATAATAAGTCGTCGAAAAACTCTATGCTCTATGGCCCATAAACGCACTGTTTAGTGTACTTTTATGGTTCATACATTTTTCATAAAAGCACTGTTTACCACGATGTCAAATCATGTAACTTTTTTTCAATCGGCCGCCATATTGCAGTGGTACCAACTTCATAAGCAAATTTTTCGAAATAAAAAGTTTTACTACCAAACATTTGTAGAACATAAATTATTTACTAAAATTAAAATAAATGATCATGTATTATGTGTATACATATTTTACCAATTATTGGTATTATTTATAAATATAAACTATCCGATTCGGTTCGGATCCGGATTCACAAGGGCCGCTGCATTTCTGGCAATGATGACGCTAAAGCAGCTAGCAAGTGACGAACGAAACAACTATCCCGAAGCTGCTAGAGTCGTAGAAGAGAGTTTTTACATGGACGACCTCTTACACGGCAGTCACGACATCGAATCAGCTAAGAAATTGCATGATAGATAGTTGGGTATAAGTATAGTTAGTTGGGATGACAATTCAATATTATGGTACCATCGAGCTGATCTGATGATGGAGACAGAAGGTGGCCATGGGAATTCAGTATTTAACCGACGTAACCCCGTTGAGTTTGGGCTCGTAAGAATCGTCTCAATGAGTAGTTGATGATGGTATACCTACAGAAAAGAATCCCAATAAGGTCTAGTTTTCCCTCTGGGTTGGAAGGTCAGATGGCAGTCGCTTTCGTAAAACTAGCGCCCATGGCAAATCTTGGGATTAGGTGTCAAAGCGGACCCCGAGCTCCTTTAGGGGCATAACCGGGAACAACGCTAGGAGAATGATGATTTACTGGTATCTCTAATTCTATTTTCATACAATGAGAACTATAATTTCATTTAAACCGGTAAAATGTATATGTAGGTGCAATTGAGAGTATGGTGCGCCGAAAGAAACATTCGGAATTCGTACATTTAGGTTTCTGTAGCAAAAATGGTTCAACAGTTCACCTACGCGATCATACGGTCTCTCTCCACTTGTCACTCGGAGTTTTCTCAAAGATCTTTTGATATGGAATGCTAAAAGTTGCGATTTATATATGACAGAAATTAGTGTCCCTGGTATCATTATCATTATTGGCCGGCCTCTACGTCTTTATCAGACGATTGAAGCAGCGATCTGTTAACGGGTTGTAGCGCACTTTTTAAAATGGAGTCCTATGCGGGAGCGGCTAGGTAACGGTAGGTGACGGGCTGTACAATTTTCATCTCTTTCTTCTACTTTCAAGAAGCTCACACCAGGCTCCGTCGGGGTTTTCGTGCCATGAGGGCCTCTTAATCCTATCTGCCCCGAAAAAGGCATATTTACGGAGAATTTTGGTCAATCCTGACTCACGTTATGTTTTTATTAAGGGCATTTTTAAATAATTGTGTAATGGGTTAGTGTGAGTCGTCAGCCAACAAATAACTCACTGTCAGTTTTGTGACGGCAATTATAGTGAAAGTGCCCTTACATCCAATATTTGACAGCTGTCTTTCTAGCACATTTTATGTCATCATTGACAATTGTACCGGGATGACGGTTGTCAAATATCGGCTGTTAAAAAAATCGAATTATACCTAGGTATTCGGTTTGCATGAACACTAACTTTTTTTTCTATTTTAAAATGATATGCTACGAAAAGGTTACAAACGTAAAACTAGTATTAGTTAAAGCAATGTCGCGTAATTCAATGTTGGAAAGGCAACCGGATGGCTCGCAGTATTTGAGCTACCGAAGTGATGTGGAACCGCCCTGTGCTACCCGTAATGAGCCAACTGTGACTGGTTCGGAAATAGGAGTGGGGTGGTAAAAAAAAAAATATCGCGAGGCAACCGGATGACAAGTGTTTTTTTTTTCTTCGCTCGCTTACTCGGCTCCGGTCGCACTAGGAGGGATGGCATAAAAAATTCATCAAACAGCGTACACACTTTCAGGCTACCGCTTGTCATCCGCGGTTGCCTCGCGATATATACATATATTTTTTTACCACCCCCCTCCTATTTCCGAACCAGTCACAGGTTGGCTCATTTCAGGTTGCACAGGGCGGTTCCACATCACTTCGGGAGCTCAAATACCGCGAGCCCTCCGATTGCCTCTCCGACATTGAATTACGCGATTTACGCGTCATTGCTCTGAATATATAATTTAAACGTCTAGTCGTCCCAAAACTGACACATAGTTCATTTTTGTTTGTCGACTCACACTAATATTGACATACACTCGTAATCGTAATCTCGGCAAGATGAAAAGAAGGTACTAATGTATATTATTATAATTCATATTAATATCCAAACCGTCAAGTAGTTATGAACTTGCAAATTGGCAAACATAATACCCCTGTATAACTAGGCATTATAATATTTATAATACAACATGATGTATTCGTAACTTACTCTTATTTGAAATAGACTACCATTTTCTACCTAAATGCACTATTTTCATTTCCCGAAGTTAATAAAGAATCGGGGAACAGCGGCAGAAATAGGCACCATTAAAAATCCATTACATTACGCCGCCAGGTCCGATGTCAAAAGGAAAACTTTTGAATTGTAAAATATACTGGCTATTTACAAATCCAGTAGGAGCTGTTTTTGGAATTAATTTGGACCATGAAGCGCTCAGTGGTGACATGACGACGTCTTCTTAATGTAAATATGCCAGGCATGTTTATATAATATAGGTATTTATATATTTTTTTAAGTTTGAAATAATCCGAACAAGCTCCACAGGTATTGATATAAAATTAACATAGGATATTTAAGTTCCAAAGAACCTATAGTTAAATAAAAACTTCAGCTTTAAAACTTGTTTCTTAGCAATCACAAAAAACTCTGGTAGCACGAATTCTTAGCACCAAATACAGTGGTCGGCCCGCTCGGACTTACATAAAAGTGAAAAATTCGGCAATCTCTCATCTGGCTCGGAATATGCCTTTTACGGCAGTCGGGAATTTTAAAAGCTCTTCACGTTGATAAACATCTGATTCGCTCACGAGTTACTCTTTAAGAGATACGTATTACGCTCGAGGTACGTTTGTAAGGAATATATTTAGGAGACGCTTTGTAGCCAAGTAAAAACTGCTGAGTAATTACGTAATTTTTGATAGCAGACAACGACGACAACCAAACGTCTTAGAGACCATGCAACGGACTGCTACATAGGTACGTATGTGCTGCGGACTGATAGGTAGGTACCTACTTGTCGTAAAAGCATCCTAATGATAATGAGACATATTATCGCAGTAACGTAGTCAAAAGAGTATTGAATCTTTAAATTCACAGTCGACAACCGTTTTTTCGAGATAATTAACGACGTCGTTATCTAATTCTAGTTTTATCTTGATTTCGAATCCTATGTGACGTTTCTTACCGTACGAAACATACAAAATTCGTGTTGAAGTTTTATTATTTATTATTAATTTTAACTACAACCTAACTTAACATTTAGTTGTTACCTTGGATACACTCGTATTCAAAATTTTTATAAATATATTTTTTTTAACAATGCACGATTTATATTGGTTAAGCATTTCGTAACATTGGTTAGTTTCGTCCCAATGTTGATGAAATCAATATCAACTTCACGAAACGGATATGCGCATGAGTCATATTCATCGCGACTTTGACCGGCCTCATCTTAATATTCCGATGATTCACGTCGCAAGACAATGTCTGAACTATTGACATTTCACAGAAAATTGCTCATTAACTTCTTAGACTTCATTGTGACTAAAAAAATACATACAAAATAATAGAGGAACCTGTGTTACACGCGTCAAGTTCAGTCTTCGATATTTTTAATGTCAGAGGTTTGATGATTTAATAAGTGGTGGTGGCATATTCCTACCAGTGACACGTTGAAAGCTTTAGATAGGTTGTAAGTTTTGCCGAGAGAAAATAAGATTTTTTTTTTTACTTTTGAATGCAGATCACTGGTAAATATTGTAGGTATAAAATATACGAGAAGGTATGTTTCTTGGCCGCGTAAAGACGTAATAAAATGAACTCGTCACGCCGCAACTTACGGTTGAAACATTTGTTTCGAAAGCTCTGAGTCATTTTAATGATGATTAATAAAAACCCTATTAATTTTATCTTGATTTAGAAGAATGTCGGCGTTAATCATCTCTTAAAAGATCCGCTACCGGCTTTCAAATGTTTATAAAAGTGAAAACATTTTATAGCGCGCCATTTTATTAAACAAATATAGTAGTTCTAAGTCAAGGTAGTAAGTTATGCGCAGCAGATCGGCATCACTGATATGGAGACTGTGGGGCAGTAACGACAGTATCCTGAAAACGTTGGCAGGTAAGATGGATGCACCACTGCTCAAGCACTGGAATGACCTACATGTGGCAGCAACAGATGTTGAGAGGTGGTGCATCTAGATTGCCTAGATTTATTTGTTTTATTTTTATTTTTTATCTTTTATTATTTAATGTTTTGTATTTTTGTTCATGTGCTATGTTTTTCAGTGTGTCACTAACCCGAGCTAGTTATAAGATTTCATTTTATTTGTACTTACTAATCTATATGGATCGTAATGATTTGAAAAAAACAATAATAATATTAATAATAAGTGCATTATAAAGTCTGATTGTATTAGGTAATGGAATTATCCATTACTCACAACCACAACGTTACAGAACACAACTATAGCTTATAGCGTGTTTTATTATTTCACATAGATCTCATATTTTACTAGTCTTCGCTACACAATAAACATAATTGCTCGACAACTTATTAATAACATTGTATCGAATATCACACATCCGTTTACTCAAGTCGTAATTACGCATAAAAAGTGCCACTTCAAAGTTAATAATGCAAAATTCCACAACGAACACAATGCACTGGCAAGTACCACAAAAACCTTCGTCTGTTGCAACTTAGTCGGCGTCTCGATAAATGTAATAAACACGGCATCTATTGCTCCTTCAGCAATCAACATTGTCTGCAGCACACTAATTAACAACGCAATGGTATGTTCGCGGACAAAAGATTTCGCATGCAAACTTGCAAAAACGAGTAATCTATTATAGGTATTGAGTCTTTGCATTTAATGACCGAGAACTATTGAACTATTGAACCGAGGATTAAAATTAAATGGAAGAGCTATAAACGGTACTGGTTGTTCTTCGGTTTAAAGGGTCGCAATTAAAATTTATCACAAGGAATAAAAAGCTGAAACGATCGTTATTTCAAAGGTAATTTTCCTCTATTCAAGACGTATGAATAACTAAAGTATCTCTTCGTCATAATATATATTAGCGAGGAGTTTTGTGCCGTAAATATTGTAATGGTTAAAGATGGCCGACTAATGACGGCGCGTGCTGAAGCACTAGAAATAAATACAGGATACAAAAATGCTTAGCAAGTTTACTGACTTCCTTCTTCTTATCCTATCCCCTCTTGGCATTTACATATGTATTAGTTAGGGAATGTATGTACTACTAAGTACATGTATCTGGGATTCGCTTTCAGCAGTATATTTTCATGAGTAGGTAGTTCAAGTTTATACACTCGCGGTCAAAGAAACCGGGTCAGTACGAAAATTTGTAATATCTCCTAAAATAATAAAGCTAGGGACATGAATTAAACTGCATATTGTAGATAATTTTATACTGAATTAAATAACATCAAATGGTGGAATCGTAATTCTTTTGTTTAATAAAATTACATAGGAAACAAAAAATCAACCAATTTTACGTACAAAAATAGCAGTAGGTACTTCACATACAACACAAAAAATAAAAATTAATACTTCGTATTGCCTCCTCGGGCTCTTCTTACAGCTTCTAGACGATTCGGCATGCTGTTTATTAAGTTCTTTATGCGTTCTTGCGGGATATTGTCCCATTCTTCCACTAACGCCTGTTTCAGGTCTCTAAGTGTAGCTGGGGCGGGGTTTCGAGCTCTTACACGCCTCCCAAGCTCGTCCCATACATGCTCAATCGGATTTAAGTCCGGACTCCTCGAGGGCCAGTTCATACAGTTGATACCAGCCTCCAAAAAATAATCTCTGACAATTTGAGCTGTGTGTGGCCTGGCGTTGTCATGCATAAACATAGAATTTCCACCCATATTAATTAAGTATGGGCCGACATGCTCATTAAGAATCTCTTCTACATATCTTGCACTCGTTAATGATCCATTTTCTATTAAAACTAACTCCGAGCGACTCTCTGAAGAGATTCCAGCCCAAACCATGACTGACCCACCGCCGAACGCCACTTTTTCCTCAAAACATGCTGGAATAAAACGTTCACCAGGCCGTCTGTAAACTCTTTGCCGCCCGTCATTTGCATAGAGCATAAATCTGGATTCATCGGAAAACAAAATTCTTGCCCAATCTTCGTCACCCCAGTATCTGTGATCGCGGGCATAAAGTCGTCTTGCTGTTCGATGTATTCTTTCAAGTTTTGGGCCATTGGCCGGTCTATGTGGGGTCAAATTTGCTTCTTTGAGCCGCCGCCTGACAGTCCGCTCGCTGATGCCGTCCCTAAGGGTCTCTAAAAGCTGATTTTTCACTTCAACTGCTGTGAGGTGCCGATTTCGGAGCATGGTTGTAACAATAAATCGATCTTCTCTAGCTGTAGTACATCTTGTTTTGCCGGTTCCTGGTCTTCTAAGGTTCTGCCCAGTTTGTAGGTAACGTTGGAGGACTCGCTGCACTGTAGAAAGTGACACACCTGTTCTTCTCGCTGTATACCTCTGACTTCTTCCTTCTTCTAACATAGTGATGATACGCGTACATTCATCTCGTGTTAGCGGCATGATAGACATTCAAGAATGACCACAAAATAAAACAATGACAGCCTTTTATCATAGTTCTTTGACAGATTGAAAATAATTGCTTAAAAACAAGCAAAAGTAAAACGAACGCTTTACTAATTTCAAATAAGTACCCAATTGGTCTTTTTTTTTCAATTAAACCTTTTTCCAGTTACTACGTAGAACATTGAAGGTTGGATTTAGAAGGATATTAGATTCTCTATAAAACAGAGTTAGTTTCATGCAGATACGACCAACGATTTACAAAATATTGAGGTTTTCGTCACTGACCCGGTTTCTTTGACCGCGAGTGTAGTTTCTGTTAACCAACAGCGAGACACGTTACAGTGGATATTGGGTACTGGAATACTTATTGTTTGACAAGAATAAGAAGATTATTACTATAATCGCTATTGATGAACATTTTGCTAGGTAGGTGTGTAATTACTAATTGTAAGTCAACTTCTTAAGCATACCTACCATAGATTCATGAAAACCGTAAAAGCAACCATAACGTGAACCCATACGTAACCGAGTCTGATCAAATCAGTAATTTCAACCAAAAACTGAACGTCATGACCTTTAACAGCAATGCATTATTTGTTAGGTATTTGCGTCCCTGGATAGTGGTCCTTAATAGTTTTATCATGGTGTGGTCCCACAGCACAGTAGTCCTTAATATTTCTTTCATATAATCATCGTCATTTGTCCAGTGCTGGACATACGTAGGTCTCCCCCAATATTTTACCCTGTCTTCGGCTTGCTGCATCCGTTTCATTTTTCAATCGAAAATTTTGATTTACAGCCTGGATGTGGTAATGGTGCAGAATGCTTTATTGTTTGACTTGATAATTAAATTGGTTAATCGACCACCTGCTTATTATTAACCTTAATAGACATTAATGCGTGGAGCTTGGCTCGCTAATTGTAGCACATTAATTTATGGCCCATAGGAATCATGAGCTGTTGCTACTTTACCTAGTTCATGGATCTGATGTGGTTTGCTTTAGCTCCAATTTTCTTAGGTTCCGGAAAGCTTCTACCGAAATTACAATGTTAAAGGCGAAGGAGAAAAACGCCACAAGCCAAAAAATGTTAAGCATCGTTAAAAAAGAAAACCACAAGCTTATACCTAAACAGTAACTAAACTAGTTTGAAAGGTATTAACCGAATAATTAGTTAAAACCACCGTTTATTCTCCTAGCTGCCTGCGGGAATGTGTCCGCACATTACAACTCAAGCGATAAAATATAGCCTTTGCCCATCCCGGAGGATTATTCTTTATACTGCGAAAGAATTTTGAAATCGAGTGAGTAGTTACGACAAACTTACGAAGTCACAAAATACACTTAGATATTATAGCCGTAGGTATACGACGTCTACTCGTAAAGGCACTGAATCAATGGCACATCGCATTGCTAACCTGGTTAAAACGAGCATTATATTCTGGTTTATCTTTTGAAAGAATACTACCGATTCATAAGTATAATGCTATCCATACAGTAAAGTCGAGGATTATTTTTCTTTCAACATAATTGTTAGATCCTTTGCTAATTCCTTAAAAAGCTATTAGGTAATTTTGTATGATAATAAAACGTATTTTTAAATAGCGCTAGAAATAGAGTGCCCTTCGAAGTGTTCTTGCACCTTAATTAAAGACATACGTAAAATTGTACATGAAATCTTCCAGGTCCTTTCAACAATAGCAGTTGATGTGAATAGTCAAACTGTGGTATTTATCAAGTTATTGTACCATTGCCTTTATAGTTGCATCAAATACGGTCTATTAAAGCGCATTGAGCCCTTTGTGACGAAAAATAGCCGAGTCAGCGTGAGTCCATTCGGCTTTCGGCTTTCTAGGAATTTGTCGGCGTTTGAGAATGTATCGACGTTCCTTTGTTAATATTAGCTTGGATAACGGATGGTTTAATTGTGTTTGTATTTATAAACGGTGTTAATTAATCACTCGTGTTTTGTTTTAATTTTTATTTATTAAAGTTTTTAAGAAATTTTACAAGAAAGGGACTAAGTTCCTAGCTTTTTTAAGGACACGAAATTTAAGTAGGGCTAAAACTAAATACCTATGTCTTACCTATTTAAACCGTGGAAATTGAGTAATTCATTCAGCAATATTGTAAAAAATATAAGAAAACGTTATTATTTAAATTAACATTTAACACCTTTCGATACACAAAATATATTCAAAGGTTAGGTATATTTCAAACAAGATATGAGTGTCATTCTGTCGAACAATGGGATGTCCTTTCTTTGTCTTTCCTGGCTATAGTGATAGTAGGAATAAAAGAGATACAATATCTACGTCCTGCAAGTACGAGGTCGGAATGTGTTGATAGAATGTGAATTATGAGCTGCATCATGGTGGTACAAATTGAGAATTTCTTAGAAGAAAAACACAATGGATATATATTACTAAGTATATAAAATAAGTGCATTTAATTTGCAGACACAATTTTAGTACCAATTCCAAGAATCGAATACAGCTTGAGGCTTAGGTATCCCAATAGATTGAGACTAGATTTATTTGATGACTGAAACCATTTTGAAAGTCAGAAAAAGATATTGTTATGGCTGTAGAAGTAAATAGTATTCTATGCAAGATTCTTGGCCCAAAACGAAGACCGGATATAAATGTGAGATTCCTAAAAAATCTTGAGATTGATGATCTGATGGCTGAACCTAATATCATAGGGGAAACAAAAGTTCACTCCGAAGAGCGGAAAGTGAAGAGCTTGTGTGGCTCACTTTGGTTCGCTGAGCTGGAGTAACTATCCAAACCCCCCCCCCATTCGCAGATGCCTACGAAGGGTCACCAATACGCATGGTGTCTGATTTTTTTTATGATGTCATTCGAACCAGTTTTTGGAGAGGAACAAATATTTGTATGGGGGCAACTACAATTAAAGAACGTAAATACCCAAAAAATTCAGACAAAGATTGACCTCGCTGGCGGCAGCGTAAAACGCTTCATACTGATTGACAGACAGGTATGACGTCACAACGACATTTGTTAGTACAAAGTACATGTATCGTTGTATGGAAAGTCAGGTAAATTGTTGTTTAGGTCGCGAAATACTGCGTTTAAGTACATTGTTGTCATACAATTTTGTTTCTATAAAAGCGTAAGGATTCTATTGGTAACTTTAAACTTACTCTTGGTCAATAAAAAAAAATGCATATTTTTTCTAAACTTTCAAGAGTCATATCTTTTTACGATTTTAATTATATTTTATAATTTATACTTTATTACGATAATTTGATGGTTTATTATCCATTTAGAATCACTACGACGTTACCAATTTGAACATGAGAGATGCCTATTCCCTCAGAAATTACTTGAACACCATACCAAGCTATAAAGGCGATTTTACAGCGTTCCCATCTATAACTTAGTCGCTACGTGATTTAATCGGAATCGCTCTCAAGAATTACATAGGCGCAGTACATAATGACGGTAATAATAACAATTTAAATTCAAGCTCGCTAAACCGAAGCCAAATTATAATATACAAATGAGTGAGCAGAAATAACGAAACAGTTTATGTCTCGTGCGTTCCCACAGGAACGGTATGCGATGCTCACGCGCAGGGGAATGTGTGGAGACGGTATTGTGCTTAAAGTTTTTTTTTCTATTTCTGAAATGATACTTTTTGAGACAAGGAATATTTCTGATAATTAAGGGTTTGAATGTTATATAGGTACCTACATATTAATTGAATGAAATATTCATCTCCATTTTTGCAGGCTTAAAACGTATTTTTATACAGTTTACAATCTACATATTTAAAGTATAGTAAAAGTAAAAAAAAAAATAGTGGTAGGTAATATTTGTGGGACACGTTGAATTTCATTTTTTATAATACTGAAACCTTTTCGAACCTATTTCGAATGTAACTTATTTAGGTAAGTCCTATTATCACCGATTTCGGCATAGCCAGATTCGAAAAAACTGTCAGAAAAATAAATTATCCTTTGACACATGAAAAGTATGTAATTTATTACTCCATTATAAGACAATATGAGTTGAAATATGAGCTCCCGTCACGAAGTATTTAATTTACTATGGTGAGTTATGCTGGTCACATTCAAACAGCATATTAACCCCTCCGGTTTTAAGAAGATCTGTTAGACCTTGTTTCGATCAGTAAAATCAAAAAAATATCGAATTAAATACCCTTATCACGAAACAAATCTGTCGGGGGCTACAGACGAAGATGGTTTATTTTTCCATTATATTATTTCTCTGTATCATATCGTTTAAATATCGAATTACTACAATTTCATGTGACATTTAGGCTAAGGCATGTTTATTATAAAACCTAAGTCGTCATTTTAACTGCAAGTCGTCTCCGCGGCAGTCGCAGTTCTCCCAGCCTGATATATTAGGCCCTCGCTCGAATCAGTCTCATCACATGTAAATCCAAAAACGAAAGATTTTGTTGCTCTTAGCTGTACTAACTCGTCCTATTGACGAATACACAATTTGACGGAAGATTTGGCCGGCCGGCCTTAGACAATTTCTACCCAACAATTTTCTAGACTTCCGTACTTTCCTGGCAATTAGGAAATATTCTCCCCATTACATACTTACCGTAGCCACGTGGGAACGGTCGGCTCGCGGCTACCGTGCGATCCACTCACGCGCATGACGCCGACCCCGTAAATTGAGTAAATTCCTTTAAAAACCCGTATAACCATCTTAATTATACTTAGAAAGTGAATCTTACTGGCTCGTCATTAAGGTTGAATTTAGTTTGCAATGAATTATCCCTTATGAATGAGTGTTCAATTGTTGATGATTTTTGACTTCTGTCATTACCGCGCCCTGAGGCGGACGCTTTCTAGAACATTTAGTTCGGTGCATGTAACGTGACATTTACGTATGCCGGTGCCTGTGTTCGACACGCACGAAGTGATATGGCGGTTTACTTTCTGTGGGTACAAGGCAGTCTTAGGCTCCTAATTTTACTATAAAAAACGACATATTACATCTATTGTTATCATTAAAATAATAATTTTGTATTTTTCATCAAATTTAAAACTTCATGGGACCAAACTTTGGTTATTGCCATAATTCAACTAGAACTTCTGAGTATGACATCTGGCTAGAAATAGCGCGGCAAGAATGCCACCAATAAGTCTAGATAATATATATAGCTAAAAGTAGCATTTAACAAATAGCCTGCAACTGAACAACACTAGATTTCCTCTATTTCCTTCGTTTGTAGTGAAACAAAACATGGTCGTTAAACTATTTAGGTACCAGGAAAACGTGATTTGCCTCTTACGTCACGTCGCTCAAACAAAACAAATGCAACTCAAAACGCACCCACAAGTCGTAATGAACGCATTCATACGTAGATTTCATTGTATGACCGATCATAAGTATCTGCTAACTAAGTATCCGACATTTGTTTATTTCAGGGTAGTAAAGGTTTATTGGTTAACAGAACTTTCGCCGGTTTAATGGTCGTGTTGTGAAGTCGTATGTGATGAGGTCAATCTTACTAGACATTTGGAATTCCAAGACGATCAATGAGTTGTGAAGCGAGCTCGCGCATCACATTGAATACTAGCAAAACGAAAGTTCCGCGAATGAG